>JAQMCX010000020.1:6130863-6149738 GCA_029814765.1 Acanthurus leucopareius
TTTTAAAATAGGCCATTCATTGAAGGTGCGCCTTATAATCCGATGCGCCTTATAGTGCGGAAAATACGGTAATACAATTACTCATGAAGTAAATATGTGAAAAGAAAGTTTATGTTTCAATGTTAAAGTACATCACAGCGTTTTTTTGATTTGACAAGCACAGTCTTAAGTTTCACTCCACCTAATAAAATAAGAGTACACAATCTTGTATGTGCGGTGCCGTAAAAAACTGTCTCTTAAAAGTTTCTTTTTTTCAAGGGAAAATTCTTTTGACTTGACTCGATGCTGAGAATGCTGTCTTTGGAGATTTCTGTCCAAATTGTTCATTTTTTAGCTCCTATCATTACACATCTCCCCGCACATAACACTCTCATCTACATCTTGAATCCAGCATTTACTTCCTCTTTCTTGCATAACTGTTTCAATACAGTGCAAGTGATTGAAAGTGAATCGCAGATGCTCTTTCTATTCTAGTTAGTGAAATAAACTCCTATATCCAGGGTTGAAATAATACAGAAGTTTAACGTGCTTCACCTAACAACTCAACAACAACAGTTAGTTAGGGTTTTATACTCCACTTGAAGGGGGGAGAATTATAATGTGATGGAAATAAATTTAAGGTTTATCTTCTCTGTATTGCTGTTGGCTACATGTTGAGCATTATAAAGTTAAATAAAGCCATAGACATGACATATTGTCAAGGACTCTGAAGTCAAAGGAAGCTGCCTGATAAAAGGTCTCAAACACTTTTTGATGTGGGAGTTTAGCCTGCGTCTCTTTTCAGAGAGCCAAGGCACTGGTGCATTTGACCACTGAGTCATTGCAATAATCAGTACGTGCAGAAAAGTGGTCACTGAATGTATGAATAGCTTTAAGTCTGCTGATGGGTTTGGATGTGTTCAGTTGTTGCTTCTCTGCTGTTTGGGACTTTAAAATGTCAGTTATCAGAGCTTAACACTCCCACTCAAAAGAAAGGCTTCAAATTAGTTTTCTGCTTAAATTATCTAAATGTAAGCATCCCTGCAAATCTCCTCCACAGCAAATGAGTTGACATAATGAGATAAACTCTTCCTTCTTAATCAAACCGGGGCTTCATGCTGTGATACATGTATTAGCCTCTAGCTTGTCTGAATCAGATAAAGCCAAGACATGGATTTGTCATCGTTGAGCCTCAAGTCTGAATTGATTTGTGTGTGTGTGTCTTGGTGTCTGTGTGTGTGTCAGACCGTCAGGACCTGGAGGAGCCTTCCAAGGTGGACCAGCTCCAGGAACCGCTCCTGGAAGCTCTAAAGATCTATGTGAGGAAGCGTCGGCCCAGCAAACCACATATGTTCCCCAAAACCCTGATGAAGATCACAGACCTGCGCAGCATCAGTGCTAAAGGTAGGAAAGATATAAACTTGCAGCTTACAACAGCAGAGGGGAGCACTAGGTCTACTGCACTGCACTTTAATCTCAATATACCTCAGACAATCTTGGCTGTAAAACCCCGGCAAACTGTTTTCAGTGGTCGCAAAAAAGGGACAAATATTTTGTGTAATTTTAATCTTACACATTTGTACAAAAAAGGACAACAGACAAAACTGATCCATGGCCTGCCACAACTGCCATACTTTTGGTTCTTAATAACAAAGTGACCTCTGAGACTGTTAGGAATGCCGAACTGATGTCAGCAGTAGCTGTAGTCATCCCATTTACCTATCTGCTATTGTTCTCATTTTACCTGTTTAAGCAGCTCTGTTCTTTGGTTTTACAGGCCACAACTTAGCTTTTAATCATCAGCAAGACAGCTCTGATATATACACTTACCACCTCAGCCCATAACAAAGAAGGTTAGCAACTAGCTGCTGAGGGCAGTGGAACATCTAGCAGTTAAAACCAAGATATATTTCTTAGGAGTTGCTGGAGACCAAAACAGAGCTAAAAATAGAGTGAATATTTCATCAGGTGACCGGGAACATAACTCACTAAAGCTAAAGGCCTTGGTATACTTCAAACAAGCTAGTTTGTATGACATCCTTTAATGATAGGGACTTTATGAAGCCGTATGTAGAGTGTCATATGTCTACGTATGTCGTATGTAGAGTTTTGATATGGTTGTAAAGTTCCACCAGTGCAGCATAAAACCATGACTAACATATCTAGATAGTATTCAGTTCAGAACAGGAGTCATGGAAGGAAACATACAGAGTGAGCCCACTACCCTGTTTTTAACTTCTGTAACTTGGCAGTCTGTAAAACCTTTTTTGATTTAAAGTCTCTGTTGTTGGTGCACATCTGGACTGGCTCATAGTGCTGAGCCTTTAACCCATATGAGCCCTAGTGTACTTTCAGATCCTCAAAGTCTCTCCTGCCTTTTCATTTACCTGGGCCCCTTCACTTTGAAATGACTTGCCTGCAGAAGTAGCTGTGATGTTCCTATGGTCCTCCTAACCCCTTTGTACCTTTCTTTTAAATCCCACTTTAATCCCTTTTAAACTCGCCTTATATTGGTCACAGTGTCACATAAGTTTATTTGGTTGCATTACCAGCTTATGTTGTATAAATTACTGATATCAAGTTAAAATAAGTATCTCTGCAGCTGACAGGTCTTTTATTATTATTTTACATAATCCTTCTTTATCAGAGAAAGCATGTTGAATTTATTCAGTAGATTTAGAAATCAACAAAAAAGTCCCAACTCACATTATTTTAATCCTTGACTACATGGTTACTACTACTACTGGTTTTCATAAATAGAGTAAACTTGGTTGTTATAAATATCGCTCTGTTCTCCTCACAGAAAATAAATATGGAACCAAATTCAAGTGGTTATTCATGCCAGAGATCCTATTATATATGTCATGTGTAACACATAGTTAAGTGTCATCCATCATAATGTAGAACATGAGATGTGGTTAAAGGCTCAAGAGGATCTTGAGTTCAGATTTTTTTTCCAACTATCTCAAGCGTTGAGAATGAACTTTCAAGCTCAGCTCCGATTTGGTTCCTCCTTTTTTTCCCCCATCATGGTCTCTGCAGGAGCAGAGCGGGTCATCTCTTTAAAGATGGAGATTCCAGGCTCTATGCCCCCGCTCATTCAGGAGATGCTGGAGAATTCTGAGGGCCAAGATGGTCAGAGCAGCAACAGCAGTAGCAGCAGCAGCAGCAGCAGCAGCAGCGGCAGCGGCAGCAGCAGCAGCGGCAGCGGCAGCGGCAGCGGCAGCAGCAGCAGCAGCAGCAGCAGCAGCAACAGCAACAGCAGCAGCACTTCAGCTGAGGCAGGGGCCAGTCCCAGCAGTAAGGGTAGCCCTAATGAGGACGCCGCCGCTGCTGAGTCACCCGAGTCTGTGGACAACGATGGGGCGACATCCACATCGCCCAGAAATGAGCCGTAGGAGCAAAACTATCTTTGACATTCCTTTGCACAAAAAAGGAACAGCCGGGCAAGGCTGCTGAACCCCTATAACCCCTCTACCCCAACTCCTTTGCTTGGTATTATGTTATCTTTATATCCTTGTCCTGTTTTTCTGCCTCGGTCCTCTTAAAATCCCTCCTTAAAAAGAAAACGTCAACACGGAGGCCTCAAAGGATCAGTGCTTTGTGTATAATATTGAATTGAGCTCTTATTTGGCGTGGTGTCTCTGGGATAGGGACTGTGAAAGGCAGGGCGTGGCCCTTGCAAACCACCAGAGATGATACTCCTCAGGTCTCCTGTGTAAATTCTTATCTGCATGACGGGAGTTTAATAAGTGGTTTTACTCCTCTCTCTCTCTCTCTCTCTCTCTCTCTCTTTTTCTCTGTCCTCATCTCTTCATCTCTCGTATTGTTGGCATACGTACATTGTACATACCATTGTATGGTTCGATCTCTGTTTCTATGATGAATTTTGTGGTGCTTTTTTCATTGTCTTAAATATTATCTTTGAGGCGATACATCAAGGTTTAAAGTGGGACTAATTGTAAGTCCTTTAAAAAGTTATCTAGAATGTTATTGCATATAGACATTATGGAAGTCTAATATTTTATATTTGTTCCTATATTTAAAACTGTTTTTGTCTTTTATAACACTTCTTGGTTCATGTCTCTACATGAATGAGTATATACATCCACACCGCCAGAATGCAAAGCTTCTCTCCATACTGACAGCCGAGTCTGTTCAGCTGTTTCCTCAAAGGAGGGAAGCACAACAGCAGAAGCCTTTGATACACACTCATCAGACTGACTGCGTCTGTTTAACTCTCCGTCTCGACATGAACCGCCAAGACCCGACGTACGAGATTAGATTTAGAATCAGCCAGTCTATGAAATCAACTCATTTGGTGACTGTATCTCCTCAGTAAATCAGTTTACCTCACTGTCAAAACAAATTGGGAAAATTAGGTTGCTGATAGATACCAGAGGTCTTTCTGCAGCAGGCTATGATCACCTAGGTCGCTTTGTGTATCCATTTCCCAGTTACCCTCTACTTCAACTGGATCATGATTCAGCTTAAGCTGTGTCGCAGTTTACTATCACCGGGCCACTTAAGAAGTTTTCTTTAACAAGCCAGTGTTGCGCCACAATTTGTTTTACCTTAATCACGCTGCTTTTACTGGTCTCAACCCACAAGTATCCACTGATTCCATGAGGATGATGTCTGGCTTCCCCATTAGTTCACTTACTATTCAAATGTGATTTCTACAAACATGATTTCTTTGTTTAATGGAAAGTGTTCCATTGTTAAAGGGGTCTCATTGACATGGAAACTAATTTATTAGAGAGTACAAGGGAACACATGCTGGCGCAACAACAGTGAAAGAGAGATGAAAATAAACCCTTGATGTCATCTATCTACAGTCTTTCTTTCCAAACTGTCAAGTTGCCTTCCAGTTAGCAAGTTAGCAAAGCCAGCATCCTGTTGTGCTTGCTGTAAAGAGTGAGGGTAATTTTGCTGAACAGTAGCCCACAAGGTAGGTAGGAGATAATGCTAAAACAGATAGTGGAAATAGCACAAAAAGAGAAAAGTCATGAAGTCCCTTACCTAATGTGATCAATTTAGTTACACACAACAATCTAATGTTAGCTAACATTAGCTAGCTGAAGCCACCATTAGCCACTTGACAAACCACAAGAGGCCAATTTAGAAAAACCCCAAAACTTTCAATAGTGTGTTTTTTGTCGTCTGTTAGTTAAGCTTCATCCACAAAAAAAGATAATGTGCTTATTCTGCTTTCAGAAGTTATCTCTACTCAGACTTATGATTCAGTTTTATTAAAACAGCAGTCATTATGTTTTTGTGACGTGTCGGTCATCATCTCTTTAACTTCTGCCAATATTTTTCTTACCACAGACATTATAAAGTTTGGAAAAGGTCAGTGTGAAACCAGTAAGTCATCTAGTGATGAGTGTTTACAATAGACAGTTTGAGTCATAATTTAACTGTTTACCTAAAATAATAATTAATTGATAATTAATAGAATATTTTAAAAAATCATGGCCAAAAAAACAGAAAAACTTTTTTTCCTGCACCCCTTTTATGCTTTAGGTCATATCTGTCAATCATTGTACCCTTTAATATTAGATTTCTTTCTTCACTAGCATTACTAGGTGTCTCTGTTTGAGCTTTAAGTCTAATCACAGCCTGTTGCAGCTTTGACTCTACTAAAATTGCCTAAATGTCAGTTTAATGAGTGTGTATCTACCACAAACAGCATGTACTACCAACTGGGCTCTACAAACGCACATGGGCTCTGTTATGGCCTTATGAACAGAGCTTCTCAAACCGCTTTTCTCTCCCTTTTCTGAAGTGTCTTGTTTGAACCGGTGAAACACGGGGGCAATGCAATCCTTAAAACACACTGATGACCGGACCTTGTGGGTCAGGACGATTGTACACTTATGTAGAAAGCACACGTGGGTTTGGATCCACAAAATCCTCTCCAAACGTTCGCCTTGCTCTTCAGACTCGACAGTGTAAGCTACATATAATGATGCAAAAGGAGATTCCAGATGACCTTTAAACCCCCTGAGAAGTGCAGTCAAGGAAAGCTCCTCTTTGGACAGTAGATCCAACTGAGCTCTTAATCTCATTGGTAGGGAAGTAGGCGGTGTAACTAACATCAGACAAGGTGGTCCAACTGAAATTAAAAGATGATCCTAGAAAGCTGCTTTTCTCCACAGCTGAGGTCACACATGATACTAAACAATAAGAATAAACTTCATTATATCCTCTTATGGGACCCAGATCCCTCACTACCCTGCTATCCCTACTGGCTGAGTAACAGCTCGAATCACTCTAATAGAAGTTGTTCGCTTACAGCACAGGAGCCAAACCAACTGTAGCACTTAAGAATGTTGAACCTTTGAAAGCTGTAGTACTGAAATGTAACACTATGAAGGCTAATGGCAGATGACACCTGCAAGCAAAAGAGAAGGCCAAAGTTTAGCTTTAAAGAAATTAAGCACAAAATTTTACAGGAGATGAAATAATGCAGGAAGCCCTGCAGGTCTGGAGCAACACAAATGTTCCAATTTTAAACACGAAAAAAGCAAGTTTTTTCACTCATTGAAGGTTTAAAGGCAGATAGTTGTGCCAGCAAGAAGTGAATTAGATTCATCTGAATTTGTCTTTTCACATTTAAATCAGAACTCTGGGTTTTGAATGTAATCATAAATGAATTTGCAATTAATTTGGAACATATGGGTTTGAAACCAAATTGAATTCAGTTCAGCTGTGGTATTTCATTGCAAACATGCAGAGATCATCTCTGTGCACCTGTACATTTCCACTTAAATGTTACAAATCTGATTTTTTTTTTTTAATTGAATTAAAATTTCCCACTGCCCACTTTGAACTGTGTGTCAGGTTTGACTGCTCTTTCTTTACCATGGAAACAGCAGTTAAGAAAAACAAATCATGTTGCACTTATGCGCTTATTCTGAATCTTTGACAGTCCCTTGATCTTCACTTGTAGATCATGTTTGCTTCGTTGTACTACTTTTAATCCACACTGACTAAAAGTAACAATAAGACATAAATGGTACACATACCTGCTTGCATAAAGGAGTAAACCAGGCCTGTTTGCCTCTTTTTCCATAGTTGAAAATATTCCTCCTTTAAAACTACATTCATGATCGGCCTTTATTGGTGTTCATTAAACAAGAGTTGTGTGTTTAGAATTTATTGAATGTTCTCGGTAATGTCAACTCATGATGAATTTATTTACTCCTTCTGGAGCTTTCAGCTTCATCTGAGGGTCTTCATCTGGTTGGTCGTCCAACATGACTCTCCAGTGTGTTACACTTACATTGGCCCATTTTATTTGACTATCTGAATGATGAGTGTTTCAATTTTTCTGTATATAATTCCCTTAAAAATGTCAGCATTGGAGCGAAAAAAGTAGCATCCATGGTACATACACAAACTTTTGAAAACAGTATCATAATACAATATGTTACATTTAATAGTTTAAAAAACTACCATTTATTTATAACTGATTTTATACTTGTGAAGATGCAAAATAATGATGACTCAGAGATTTCTAAAAACTCAAATAACTTCTTAATGAAGAGAAAACTATGGGGGGTGTATTGTACAGTACAGGGATGATGTTTTAATTTATATGATTGTGAGCACTTTTTGCACCACTTGTCCACCACTTTTTGGCTTAAAAAGTAAGCAGGACAGTTCATTCTTGACCTTGACCTTGACCTTGAATCAATTATTTAGTCTCATGACCCTGGGTACGTTAAATAAAAATTCAAATTAAACACCAAAATAATTCAAAGTAACTACCAGTTTTTTGGCACAACTATCTTCCCATACATATTGTCGTAAACGCCTCCCAGTGTTAGCAGAGATATACTTTGTGTATGAAACTGTTAGAGTGATACAATGAGTCACTTAGCATGTCTTATTTGATCTGAAATTGAAAGTAAGACACCGCTTTAGGGCAGTGAAGGATTCTGGGTCTCAGCAGCACACATAAGGAAAACCATTTGCATTCCATCCCTGCTCAGAAATACATACATATCATAAGGGAAACCAGAGCTGTTTCAGTTTTTCTTTTGAATGTGAATAATGTCATGGAGTCTGTCAGAATGATATGCAGTGTTAAGGAATACTTCTATCTCAATGTAACATAGGAAATGCTCTCCCTTGGTTCTCTCTCTGTCTTGCTCTCCTGGTGAGAGATGAAGGGAGGCATCTTGGTGTTTTTCCTTTCTTTCTTTTTTTAATTTTTTTGCTGGAAAACCTTCGCAGCTGAAGAATGTCCATATCCACCCCTGAAGCACCAGGCCAGCCCTCAGGCACCTGACTGCAGCAGGGAGAGTTATCAGTTCCTTTAGGACACAACAATGCTGAATTACTCTTGTTCGTTTCTGTTGAATGTTGTACCGACGTAACTGTAATACTCTACTATCTAGCTCACTGCAGAGATGTTATATAAATGGTGTGTGCTTTGCATTCCAATTGGCAGCTCTGTGGAAAAGACGCTCTGTTATTTGTCCTTGGGAACATCAACTCATATTCAAGTTTGAAAAACAGGAGGAAGTGGAACTTGGTGGGCTGATCTTGGAATCCAAGTTGTATTCCACACAACACACACACGTTTTCTTTAGGACAATGAGAAAGGGGAGCCCACAATTGGGAGAAATGGATGACCAAGTCACCTCAGCACTCGATCTAGTCCATGTGTTCTGTTCCATGTCAAACAACAGAGCTGCTTCCCCTCCTCCTCAGCCAGGAAGCCAATCTGCTGTCGTCAATCAATCAAACTCAATCAATTGACAGCTGTTTGGTTAATAGGTCAACTAATGAACTAGGGTTCGACCGATATGGGATTTTTGAAACATATAGATTAAATTAGTGGTAGACCAATATTGACAAATTTGAGTCAATAATCAGTACAAGGACAAATCAAATTATGTGAAGACAGCCGCCCATTTTGCTAGCCTTGTAATTGCATCATATAAGCCTAATAAGATATTTAATGTTCACCAATAATTTGTTGACATTTTCACCTTCATTTCATGTGAAATGCAGCTCAAATTTCTCGCATAGTAAATTTTCTTCACAGGAATCACATCCAAAGTAATTTTTTGGGGTTAGACTAGACTAAACCAGAAGTCAGTGAGCTCAAATCGCTTTCTAAATGCAGATATAAAAATTTTAAAATTGGCCCAAAGTATCGGTCTAGCCCTAGATAAGACACCTTTCTTAGGAGCCAGAAAACACTACTGTGAACCTCAATATCAATCATTAACAGTAGCTCTGTTGTTGTCCGTCCTGAAGCTGTTCTCTGTAGACATCACAAACTGTCCACAGTCGCCTTTTTTCCATCAGAGAAACCCCACCACCAATCATATGCAGTGTTGTATAGTTGTGTTAATATGAAACATGATGGTCACGTCTTACTGGGCATGAGGGTCAAGAGGCAGGGCTTGTTGGGGATTTATCCCATCAGCCCCGCTGCCAGCCTGTATGGTGAAGTTGACCTCAAGAACATCTCTGAGGTTTGAGCTTCACACTGTTTCAGCTCTTCATTATAAATATTGTCTTTGTTTGTACATTAACATATGCTTTTTATGTTCATATACTGTTTAACTTTACCATGAACTGTCCTGGCAAAGTAATAAAATATATTTATTTTAAAATATTTGTATGTGCATCTAAATCCAGGTAATACTACTGTTTATATGATATATATGCAGGTAAAAAAAACAGTAGTATTATGAAGGGGAAGATGAAGTGAGAGTTAAGTGTCATAATGATAAGCTGCATGGGTGTCTTTGGTCATTATAGAAGAGGTAGGGCAGTGTGAAGAGCTAGAGTGATTGTGTTGTCTCTCGATCTGTTTGATCTGTAGTATTTTATGAACTAGTGTATATTTTAATGGCTCCAACTCACATTTCACTCTAAAGAAGTCACATGTAATGCTAAATACATGAATAAGATATGAGTTTGGGTTTTTTATACATGAAATATTTATCCTGTCACAGTTTCTGCTGATGTACAGAGAGGCATTGCAGAATATGTGTACCGCTTTGCAAATACCATCTAGAATGGGAAGCTGATTCTACACTAGACATTGCAGTATTCACAATACAACAGAATGCCATACAAAGAGTTTGTACAGGTTTTCAGGATGTGTTCAGTTGCACTTGCCTCCTTATGAACGCACTATGGGTCCAGTTGGCTCCATCTGTTACTCTCGGTTTATTGGTGAGGAATTTTTTTCTCATTTAGATCCATAAACCCGACCTAAACCTTGCAGGTTCGCCCTACAGGACTAGATATCATTGCAACCAAACTTAGTATGAACTCAAACAATATTTGTAATCCCCCAATAAACGAAAAGATGGCCCAAATGTTAACTGACCAATCCACCAATTCCACTGTGTGAGACAAACCTGTGTCCAGTAACTAAGATATATTGCTCCAAATGAAGTCGACAACTAGCAGAGTCAATAATGACAACCACTGGGGGCAATATTACTGTTTTTTTCTGTGAAAAGAAGCCTATGGGATTATTTGCAAACATAACAAAAGAGCATTGAAACTAAGCAAACATGTTGCAGCATTTCATTGCTCATAAAAGCAGATTTTTAGAATGTTCCGACATTTGTATTTTTTACTTCTGTACTTTCTAGCTTCTCTTCTTTACTGTCTTTTGATGGCACAGTGCTACTTTTTTTATTGATTTGGAGGTACAGTACCTGTACATCCTTGTGTGTATGCTTGTACAGCATGCAATACTAACTACACAGGGGCTCATGGAACATATAGTTTTGTTCCATGGTGGGGCAGTCAGTCACATGTTGCCATGAACAGCTGCAGGCTGTCAGGCCAGTCTGGTACAGTGCCAGTGTTTTTTTTCACTGCAGTGCACAGAAAGGTAGCTCACCTTGATGAGGTGTTGGAGGTGAGCAAGTTACAAGCCACAGTAAGAGACTGTCTCCTGCTTGTTTTTTTTTTTTTTTTTTTTACTTGGGTAGGTTCTGTTCATACTGTGGTTCCCTGTAATATTTAAAAGTGATCCACTAACAATAAACAGAAAAACTGGTTTTATTGACAAGCTTGAAACTATTTTTCTCTCCATAGATAACGGCCCGACACTCTACAGTGAGACTGACCGTTTACTGTACATAAAGGCACTTGTTATGTTTTAGCAAGAAAATGGTTTCCATTGAGTTCTTCTGCACAACGTTGCTTATTAAATATGAAAGAATGAGGCCAGCGAAAAATGGACATTTCATTGTTTACTTTCAACTTCATGTTCAAAAAGTTACATAGTATTTTAACAATTAAAATGTGCTAAAGCACAGCGTTCTAAACTTCTAAAAGCCGCTTCGGACAAATACAGAACATTTCAATGAGCATAAAAAAAGAAACCTGTATATGTATAATAAAAAGTGTAAAACACCTACACATTAAAAATCATTGAACATCACCATTAATGAAAAATGAAACGGAAAATGTACAAAAAGTCTGTGGGAACACAGAAGGAGGAGGAAACTTCCATACAAGCGGAGTGTGTTTGAATGTGATCAAAGGTGGTTTTAGTCGAACATGTCGTCATCGTCGTCTTCTTCCTCGTCATCAGACTCATCAAAGTACTTCACTTCCTTCTTGGCCCGACCCGGCCTGTCACGGGACGGAGCATGCACCGCACTCAGGCTGTTGCTGTCATCATCCTCCTCATCGGATGGAGGTTTCTGAGGTTTCTGCACAGGACAACGGTAAAACATATTACTGCAGTGAAACTGAAATACAAATATTGTTGATTTTACTTATTTTTTTTTTTATGAGTAAGGAGTAATGTAGAAAATACTTTCACATATTTCTGAAGGTACAGAAAGAGAGGTAGAAAAAGTTGAGCTGGAATCACAAATTATGGTCTTGTCTAATCAGCCAACATTATTTGCATATGAGGTGACAATTAGCATAAAACGTCATCTGATACATGACAAAAACTTGCTATAGACATAGGCCAAAGAAATGCTTGAAATCACTTAGAAACAATGTTTCTTTTGCATAGCTTGTCCACTAACATGTTAACAGTATGTGTACACTCATGTATTGATGCCTGTACTTCAAACAGAAACCCAGATACCATAGTGACTCCAGCAGTTAAAGATTAAATACATCTTCTGGTTGTTTGCCTCCACCAACAAGCCGAACTACAGTTAACATCCTTGTTTCTCCACATGTAGTAAATTGAAGAAATGCACACGCTGTCTTTCAGGTACTGAGGCACTATGTCTTTTACAGAATATGTAGTACTGCTCCTTTACAAACCTTTAATTCAGCTGTGTTTGTGGCATGAGTAGTTCTGTTTAGTATTTTAGAGATGAAATGGCCTTTATTCAGCTGGTTCAATACTGTTACGAATAACTGGAAATATACTCTTAAGGAAGTCCTTTTTAAAAGGTGACCTGCTGGCAGCAATAGTGTAGCCACAATGTTTCTGTTTATTCTTTCTGATGTTCTCTGGTTATTTATCTGAACTCTTACATGCTTTATTTAATCCTGATAATAGATATTACAAGAGTGTTTCAATCCAAGGGGTTTTTTATTATATATATATATATATATTTTGGGCTTTTTTGGCCTTTATTTGATAGGACAGAGGTAAAAAGGGGAGATAGAGAGGGGGTAGTGACATGCAGCAAAGGGTCAGAGCCGGAATCGATCTCGCGACCACTGCGCGGAGGACTGAGCCTGCCGTATATGGGCCGCGCGCGCCACCAAGCAAGCTAAACAGCAGCCCATCCAAGGGTTTTGACAAAAAATTAGTTTTAGACCCATTTTTATTTGGTCACCAATTGGCGTAATAGATTGCACAACAATGCTATGATATGTGAATTCACTTTCCTAATAAAAATAGAAAAAAAGGTAATTTTCGGCTCTGCTGGTCTGTTTAACTCAGAGGTTGTTCACTCGTCTGTCCCTCTCTGAGGAAACTGAGAGGGAATTATGTGATTCCACCCTTGATTGGGATAGTGTTTGATGATGAAATTAAAATACAAGTAAGTTAGAATTTATAAATGTTGGCTCCAGAGGCCTCACTGTGCTTAATGAGAGATTAAAAGCAAACAAATGAGAGACATCTCTAAACACAGCATTCTCAGCACCAGGGCAAGTCAAAGGAATTTCTCTTCTGCACAGAAGAAACTTACAAAAGACTCTTTTGACAGCACAGCACACACAAAATAATGCATACATGTTTTATGAGATGGTGAAAAACTTTAAAAAATTACAATTATCAAATTTGACAATTGCTGTGATGTACTTTATGTACTTGCCCTTGTTTCCTGTTCTAGCAGACATGAATTTATAAAATCACATTCATCCAATCTGATTATTGCTATGATGCACTATTAAATGAAAATCAATACATTTGAAATTCATAGTTGGTTGTGCTCTTTATCAGTATTTTATCAGTGTAGATATTCTGGCAACTGATGTCTTTCTTTCAGTTTGGATCCGAGGAAGACACAAAATTTCTTTTTTAGCTCTCAAACTGAAGGGAACTCCTGAATAATAGATTAAAAAAACAAACAAACTCTTCTTGGTATTGGAACTTTCCACCCATTTTTCCACTCTTCCTTTCTCCACTGGCTGCTGAAGACAGACTAAACTGTATTTGCTGTCAAGCCAATGGGAATGTAAAGAATACTCAATACAACATGATGCCACAGAGAGCAGAGTATACATGAAGCAGAGTCCCTGTTACACCCCTTTACTATCACTGATGTTCACCAAACATCAATGCTTTTAAATTTTACATTTAAAACACAAACTGCTTCTCATTAACAGATGTACTTAGATGGATAAACTTACTCGGCCAGCAGGTTTTGCCGTTTTCTTCATTGGACTGTAATCCTCTTCAGAGCCAGACGCCTTCCTCTTCCTCCCCCTGCCTTTACCTGCACATCAATCCAGAACAAGAAGTGACCCAAACGTTCACAATCAGCAACTTGTAGTTGATTTGTTTATTAGTTTCAGTCAGAAAACACAGAATCTATGCTGTACCTTTAAGGGCTGGTGCTGGCTTTTTGGACCCAGTGTCAGAGTCAGAGTCCCAGATGGATTTGTCTGGTTTCTTTGCTTTTGGTGCTGGTGACTTTTTGGGTTTAGGAGCAGCATCAGAGGGCTTCTTAGCTGCTACAGATCACACATACAAACCTGACTTTTAGATACTTCTTACACATTGTGACTTATCCACCACATACTGTCATGTAAGAAGCTTTCCTCCTCCATGCTGTATTAATATTACACTTAAATTAGTTACACAGTGTCTTACAAATATGAATATAAGACTATATAATATTTAAGTGTCACTGAATTCCCAAACAATTTAAAAATCCCTTTCACTTCCCTCTGTTACAGTGTTACCTATGGTGCAGCATTAGAGCTCCCTCTGGTGAATAGAGTGAATCACTACCTTTCTTTGCTGGCGATAGTTTGTCAAACGTGGAGCTGCTGGAGTAGGTGGAGAAGACTGGGCCATTGTCATCGTCACTATCAGACTTGGATCCATCTACAAGACAAACATGGGCCAACAGTCACCTGCTGGTTCTGTGCATATTGCTGCTGCATGCAGAGATTTCTGACTGAGTCAACATTTTGTAAAGCTCATCATTTAAATCTAAATATTTCATCCTAAATCAGGAAACTTAGAGATAGCATTTAGCAATTCTCTGATGTTGTATAAAAAAACATTTACTTTATTAACATTTATAAAAACTGTTCATTACTGTTTTTCCTCTGCTGCATTTAAATTTCTTATATCTTATGTCTTCTGTGCAAAAAAAGTAATCAGCTGTTGTTGCTTTTATGAAACACCTAAAATCAATTGCACTTCACCATCTAAAACAATAACAGAAATGCCTCAATTTATACTGTGTGCGGTGCATAAACAGGAAGTAGTCAGCAGCCAGCAGCTAGTTTACACTGTGTCAGCAAATTTTTTTTTTGAGGAGAAAATTCCAAAACTCTCTTGTTGCAGCATCTAAAACGTAAACACTCTGGTTTTCTTTATCCTCCACGATAGTAATCTTGATTTCTTGAGTTTTTAAGACTTTAAAGAAAAAAAAAAAAGTTCTCCCCCAACAGTAAACAAAAATCTGTTGTTACTTAAACAACTAATTCAATAACCAACACAACTGCATTTTCAGTAAAAACCTGGTGGGACTGCACATTTAGTGTGTACTCACCACTGTCATTGCTCTTTTCAGAGAACGCTGACTTGGACGAAAAGATGCTGGTTGTCTCTTTCTTTTTGGCTGCAGGTGCAGACCTTTAGAGAAGTAGAGAAAACCTATTCAACATTTCTTTTCCAGATTGTTTTTGTAGAACAGACAGTTAAGGGTTGACAGAACATGAGGGGAAAGACATTCAGAGGCGGTTAGATCTGAATATTAGTGACCTCATGGTTACGTAGTGAATATCTTGGGCCCAGAGCACATACAAATGCCTGGACTTTGGCTATCCAAGATCAGTCATTTTCTTCTTCAACATCCTGCAACCATTCATACCAGCATTTGGTTTCTACATGTTGCGTTGAGTCTGTGCTTTTAGTCTTACATGGGCTTTTGTTTGGGGGGAGAGTAGGAAACTTCGTTGTCGTCATCTTCGGCATCATCATTATGGTCGTTGAAGTGGCCCTTGGTCTCAGAGGAAGTGAAGTCATCTTTGAATGACCTCACAGGAGAAGAGGCCACGTCATCGTCACCATTCTCCTCTTCATCCTCCTCCTCCTCCTCTGAGAAGTCAAATGTGTATTTTGGCTTGGAAGCTGAAAGACAGGAGCAGACTCTGTGTCAAACCACATTATTATTGCTCTGGATTCTGGAGCCTTGTACAATAATTATTCATGTTGCGGCCGGGTTGCATCAGACTGCTCCCTCAGACACTTGAAGCCGACAGAGGCTAATCAGACTGAGGAGACGTGGACCCAGTTCACAAGTTATTTTTGGCCCCAGGCCGTTCGAAGTGGAATTGAAATAAAACGCTAACAGTCACTCCCTAACCAGCTACCCAAAGCTGACGGTGGGTAATATCAAAGAAGCTGTACAGAGAGACAAAGGCACTTGTCTGCCACTGACTCTCTCATAGGTGTAGCCATTTGTCTACCCCCCTGCCCATCCAACACACACAGCACTCAAAGCTGCAATACACCATAGCATACGCAAATAAATGTTTGTTAAGAGTTTGAATTTCAAGTTATGGCTGAAGCTCCAACTATGGTAACTTAATGCTAATTCATTCATTTAAATTCTTTATAAAATTAGTTCTTTGTAAATAAGCACAGTGGTTGCATCAAGTTCTTCTCCTTCGAAGGATAAGTTATTGACTCTTTAAGGCTATACTGATACAGTTTTCACATACCATATGTGTGTTCAAAGCATAAGTGGTCACTTTAATTATTTTTCTTGTCCTGTGGGACTGACTCCAAATAAACTACAGCATATTTGCTCATGTTAGTGAGAAAAATGTGCTGACATTTTACCCAGTGCCATAGTGTGGCTTACTGGTTTGTTTTAATAAGTTTTCGGACAATGATGAAGCTCTATGGTACAAAGAAAGAACAGAGATCACATTCATGTATAAATTAGGGCTGGGACTTTATCGTGTTAATTACGATTAATTAATTACAGAAAAAATAACGCGACAAAAAAACAACGCATTTAATCGCAATTTATTTATGCACTCCAAACTGCGTGGAACATTCGCACGAGTTCCCGGCGTAACTCAGTGGGTGGGGTAGGCGTCCCGTGTGCGGAAGCTTCGTCCTCCACGCGAGTTCCGATCCGGCTCCAATCATTTGCTGCGTGTATATAAAATATAAAATTACAAAAAAAAAAGGGGGATGAGTAATTTGTTGTGCGGAAAAAAACTACCAGGTGGAAAACTGGATGTGTGCACAAATTGTGTAAGAAAGAATTTGCCTATCATCAGATCTTGATCTTCCAGTCACTGCTACCACCTCAATGCCAAACATGTTGCAGCTAGCACAGACAAAAAAATGACAAAAAATGTTGCTTCTTGTGTCAAATATATATGCAATTAACTGAGATTAATTAATTACAAAGCCTCTAATTAATTAGATTAATTTTTTTAATCGAGTCCCACCACTAGTATAAATACAATACTTAGCAGGAAGCATTCTGTGGCGGTCTTTTTTTTTTTTTAAATGAAATTTGTTAACATGAGGAAAGACATGGAATATCATCTGAATAACCCTGGAAAGTAGTTAGTAGTTTAGTTGTTAATTCAACACAGTAGTATAGTAACCTGGCCTGATAATGGTGCTACTGATGGCAGTGAGTGCTCATTTGATGTTTAACAGTATTTTGCCCAACTTTACCTGATGCCCTCTGAGACTTGTTCTCTCTGGGGATTACAGGCTCACTGTTCTCCAGGTCGCTGTCTGACTTGGACTCGTCATCAGACCAGGGGTTTCTCTTTTTTGTCTTCTTAGCAGGGGTACCTTTGGGACCTGGGGGTTTTCTCACTCTGGGAGCTCCTGCAACACAGTAAACAAGATTATCAGACTGTTTGCTGACTGTCAGTATTCTCACTTAGGACTGAAGAGCTCCTGGTTGTTCAATAATTTATTACAGCTTTCCCACTGCAGTTCGAAGCATCAAAACAGCCCAGGGTAATAGTTACTTTCTAATAAGTCCAACATAGTGTATACCTAGGAGAAAGAATGCTGTATCATCTCCAGATAGCTGCAGTTGACAAATATCTGCCTGTGCTGATAAATTATTTATTTACTGTCACAGCAGATCAAATATCATCATTTCCTTCCATCTTAAACAAGTCTGTTCCAAAGTCCTGATCCAAAGGTTGATACTGAGAATCATGTCACTTTTTTCCATTTGGCCTTTTTAATGCAGAACTTTAACATTTGGATAGAGATATTATTTGCTCAATCACTGACACCTGAAAATAAAATGAACTGAGCATGTTTGATGGCACAGATGTTTTTTCTTTAGTTTAGTACCGACCAGGTTCTTTCTTTTCCTTCTTGACACGTGGAGGCTTTGGTTTGGCAACAGAGTTTTCTCCTGCTCCTCCCTCACCGCCCAAACCATCGTCTTCGAACTCTAACTTCACTTCAACATCGCCCTAAGAGAAAAAAACAAAATAAAACAGGCCGTAACAACCCTCAAGTCCTTAGTCCTCACTCTTCTCATTTCACTGTTACATCTGGAGGCGATACCTTCTTCTTTTTGGTCAGTTTCTTGGCTGCATCCGATTTGATGGGCTGAGTTGGAGGTTCCACCCGGCGACCAAATGGAGAAGGCATGGTCTCCTCCAGGTTAATCTTCTTTGCTTTAGGTTTGCCCACTTTCCCCTTGACCATTTTGACAGCTTTGCCTAAACTCTGCTCCTCTCGCTCTAGTGCCTCTAGTTTCTGACAGACAAAACACAGCAGGTCTTCAGTTACAGAGCTTTACAATGCTAAATACAGTGAATTCTGAAACAGAAGCCACTATTTGCCAGTAAAAATAAATACAGGGCAAGTTGAGAACACAGGGAAAGGTGGAATTACCTGCACTTTAACAGACCATGGGCTCTAATTTCATGGCGCAGCGCAGGGTGGCGGAGCGTGGCGCACCCTGCGCAGTGGTAATTTCATCTGGCGCACCACCATGCGCAGTCAATTTGGCAATTTGGGCTGTGCCGAGATGGGTGTGGTGGCGCACAAGGGGGAGGTGTTGACAGATTCAGATTGGTGCAGTGACAATTTCGTGCCAAAACACTGCACAGAAGGTGCGCTGAAAGCCCACCAGCTCCAACCTGGTCTATTCTCGTGCGCATACGTCACCAAAACCTCACAGGCAGTTTTCCAGAGTGTCAGGCACATTTCAATGCAATAAACAATCACAGCAACCACT
>JAQMCX010000020.1:6149838-6163427 GCA_029814765.1 Acanthurus leucopareius
AGAGAATATATCACCAAAGGTTCTCCTATTTGGCGATGACAGAGCAGGAATGCAGGTGGATCACAAGCATGATGCCTAGATTAGCCTGCTGCTGTGTTTAATGTAATTGTAAGACACAGGAACCGATTACATCTGTCCCGCGAGGTGGTCCACACGGTGACGCGCATCGTGAGGCTGGTGGAGGGGCCGCCGGTTCTCAGAATATCTGGGCAAACTTGATTGACAATATGAGTAACTTCCTCCCAGGCTGTTTTTGCATCATCAGCCCGTGGAGGTATGTTCGCATTACCATATATTCTGGTACTGCAAGCTTGGACCTTCCGGACCAGCACATCAGTTTCCTCCTGGGAGAAGTTTGGCTGCCTGGAGCTGCTGCTGCTTTCTTCCTCTACTGTGGTGGCGAGGTGAAATTGGCACTGCGCCCGGCCCGCAGCGCATTTAAAGGCAAAGAGAGCCGTTCATTTGATTGGTGTAGATTACACTCGGCTGTGTTAAACCCACTCACGCCTTCTCTCCTCCCTCTTTGCCACTTGCGCCGGTGAGAGGGACGGAGGTGTGGGTGCGCTGTGCTGCGCCGGACTGCGCCGTGCACGAAAACTGCAAAATGCGCTGACCACACCCCGTTGGCACGGCACATGCCTGGTCTACGAAAATAGAGCCCAGTGAGTGTAATCCAACATAATGCACATTTCCACATCGCTCATTTTTTTCTGTGCAAGTCCTAGTACTCCTACTCAGCACAAGTAATGTGAATCTTCACTGCTCTTATGTTGTTTTACCAAAAGTACTGTATTCGTTCACTGATAATTTCTACTTTTTTGTGCTGCAAGGTTCAGTAAATAACACTCAAAGCTTCATTTAGACAATTCAAGTTTCTTTCTATTGGCAAATAACTTGTAAATTCCATGGGAGGCTGCTTTAAGAATAAAACAACCCACCCCAATTCAGAGTAAATCTCGTCACCAAACAATCAGCAAACAGACAAAAAAAAAGGAGGGAACCATTTAACTATTACACATAGAGGACGAAACAAATTCTGATCGAAAGTCAGAATGAAGTCTGTAGCAGCATTGGTATGGTTGGAGTGATGAGCGTGACATGACTATTCTTTTGATGGAATTAGTGCTGTAAAAATGTGAATTATACTTTGTTTCAATGAGTGATTGATATCACACTAAAATAGATATTGACAGCTTCACGAAAACTTGCTAACATTGACTGAAGGCACATCAAGCTCTAGGTAAATTATCCAATATCAAATTTCAAAGCTCATCAATTGTTGTTAACTTGCTTAAACACAAAACTTACATCCAGCTCCTCGATGAATACGGCCAGATCCTCCTTCCACAAATCCTCTGAAAATTTCCTCTGTAGGCCATTCAGCTCTCCTCTCTGTACATCAGCACACATTCACTTAGTTAATGAGCACATCAACTGCATGACTTCTAAACAAATGCTGAACTGTGGACTTGGTTCATAGTAAATTGAGCAAGGCTCTGTTGAGGTAAGATGCCTCATCCTGCTTAAGTAATCCTGAAGGCGAATATATGCAGCTGCTACAATACCCACAAAGTTCTGACAGGCAGGTATTTAATCTAAAATTTTGAATGCAAATGTTGAGATTAGAAGAAATAAAATGTCGATCGTTAATACCTTGTGGTCCCTTTGTTTCAGAAGCTCATCCACTTTCTCTTTAGTCAGGCACCACAGAGGCATGTTGAGGATGTAGTTGAAGTTGGGTCCTGACGAGGAGCCAGAGTCCACAGAGCTGTCGCTCTCATTTCCATCCCTGTAATCATCATCCTGAGCCTGTCAGAGAAAAACAAAACGCATGCTAATGTCTCCACCTTCAGCAATGATCAATATGTATTTACTCACTTGCTGTGCAGTGTAGGAGTGGTGCAACAACAGCCCCATCTTGTGTTTGTTAGTAGTTATAGCAAAGATTATCATCCATAAAATAAATCAGTTGTTTTTGCATTTTTTTGTTTCAATACATAAATAATCACACTACTAATCAAAGGTCTGATATTTTTTTAGTTTTAGTTGTATAATTGTTATATGCATGCTTGTGTGTAGATGTATGTCTAGCCATTGTTACAGTACCTTTTCCTGAGCCTTGGACCAAGCAGCCACTGGATCTGACTCGTAGCCTTTTTGAACCAGCATGCGGATCAGGTCCCGCTTGGATTTGTTCTCTGTAAACATTAAAAAAACAAAACAAAAACAAAGAAACAAAAAATATAGGTTAGAAAATAAAATATTTTTCTAGCACTCAGTGTTACATGAGAATCTGATAAATTTAATGGGATTTTCAGCTTTCATACCAATTGTGATTTTTCCTTCAATCTTCTCCAGCACAAAGCGTGCCTGGTTGGACAGTTTAGCGGCCTCAGCTCCCAAGCTGCCAACTAACCAGTCCTTCCTCAGTTTGTAGTAGTGCAGGCGGAGCTCAAAGAACTCTCTGAGGATGTCTTGGACTGAATCATACCTCTTCAAACAACCCATGTGATCAAACAGAACCTGAGGACCAAGTCAAAGCAGATTAACATAAGTCTATGACACAATAGTATAACTGTAATATATAAAGATAGAAAAACTAGAAAGGCCATTCCATCCATATTTTAAAATACAGGACAGAAAACACTTGCTAGGATTTCAATTTCACTTCAGGTTGACGTGAAGGTGTTTACCATGGAGTTGCAGGTAAGGCTTGACTGCAGTTTGAAGACCTTGTGAAGGCCAGCGGCCTCAGCCTGGGCCAGTTTCTCTTCAGACATGCGAACCACAAACTTGACGGTGGAATCAGTGTGGTATTCCTTGTAGTCACTGATAAGAGCTGGTGTTTTGTCAGTGCCCTGCAGCATGGGCTCCAGCACAGACTCCTTATAGGCCTGCACACAAGAGGGAAGAATCAGTTATGCAAAATACCAATGGCAATGCATATGCACCAAGTTTAACCAACATATTATTGTCCATGTATCCTCTTGCTGTAATGAAATATTACTGTCATTTAAATGGAGAGCAGTTCATTTCTATCTAGGGGGAGAGAAATTCAATACTAGATATCCTATAGAGGAGAGGCTGAATTGTACCTGTGTCCATGTCCGAACAGGAAGCTCAGTGATCTCAATGGTGTTTCTATCTATGACCGACACCTCTCCACTGACCAGGTACTGGTTCTGACCCAGTTCATGGATCACCCCTTTGAAGTTTTTGTAGCTGGGTAGCTGTTTCGAGGAAGAACAATGGAAAAAAAATGAGAGAAAGGTCTGACAGAATTTTTTTTCTCTTCATATCTCAACTTTTAATGCAAGGACTGATCTGTATACCGCCAACATGTTTAAAAGGCAAGAAAATAGTGGCAGGAAGTGGTCAGGGCTGCTGCAACTGTTCTTTTTTTTGTTTCAATTACATTTCAGGAAAAAAAGCATAGCTGGGCAAAACTAGGTTCGAACCTAGTTTTCTTCTACTTTTCTTGAAAGAGTACAGGAATAAACCACTTAGATTCCAAGTACCAAATTCAGGTCCTAATGATCTGAAATCAGAGATTTTTCTATTAAGATATTAAATCTCTTATGTCTTTTGACCATAAACAAATTTTCTCTCACATATTCCGGATATGTTTTTTTTCATTGATTCTTACTCATTCATTTGTCATCTTATGACCTATGATGACTCACTGAATCAAGGAGAGAATTTCCTGTCTATTTTTACTTCAGTAAACTTCGAGTGTCTTTCAAACTATCTCTAAATGTGGGTAACATCTCGAAATCGTCCATCAAACAATATGTATTGATAAGTAAAATTGACATACAGTATCCAATATATATGTGCCACAATATGGTATTTCTTTTGGAAATTCAATCAAAAATGTGTCTGTAGCTATAACCGCAAAAAGAAAATTTTTGACAGGTTTGACACTTGACAATAGAAGGCAAGACATGCACGCTGATGTACAGAAGTCTCTCTATGATATTAAAGAGTTCTGCTAATGGGTCACATTACATTGCCGTCAAGTTGCTTAAGTGTGACTTCAGAATTGAAAATGGTTTTCTTGTCAAGCACTCAGTCTTTGGGCTGCTTACCATTGGCAGGGGATCTTGGTGGTTAAGCATGCGGTTGATGTTGTTGACGATCTCTCGGGGGTCATAGTTGGAGATCTTACACGCCCAGCCTGTCCCAATGCCCTCAGCACCATTCACCAGCACCATTGGAATGATGGGAATATACCACTCAGGCTCCACCTTCTGGTTGTCATCATACAGGAACTTAAGCAGGTTGGAATCCACCACTGGAAATAATAGCTTGGCAAGAGGACTGTTGGAATTGAAACCACCAATATTAAACTTACATACTCAAATTACTATTTGCCCTACAGTTTGTACAAAGGTTTTAGACCAGAATCGAATTCCCAGATAAACATTACACTTTGTTATGAATACAGATTAGAGCAAAATTAATTTCATTAACAAAAGAATCCAAACTTTTTTTTTTTCACCATTACTTTACCTGAGCATGGTGAATATGTAACGAGGGCTGGCAGCATCTTTGCCTCCATTGATGCGAGTACCAAACTGACCCAGTGGCTGCAGGATGTTCACATTGTTACTGCCCACGAAGTTCTGGGCCAAGTTCACAATAGTCATCATGAGAGCTTGCTGCAGGGACAAATGGGAAATGGGACATCAGTAGAAGTCACCAAAAATGGATAGAAAAGAATAGACGCTACCATTTTAATATGAACATGCCAACCCCACACTACCTTTGTGCTAAAACTGTTTTATACATATATACAAATGTTTGCTTCAAAGCAGTCATAACAGATAAAGAAAAACTATAGCAAAGTTCAGTTATTTTACACAGGATGTAACAGTGAATAGATATCTCAAGCTAGCTTGCTAACTACTCATCTTTCCCATTTTTTCCCATGAATTCTCTTGATACACTGTTTCACATGAGTGGAACACACTGAGGTGACTGTACCTCTCCATGATGGTAGGCAGACATCTCTGCCACTGAACCTGCCAGCTGTGCTACCTTCACTTCCCTCTTGTCGTTTCTCTTTAAGCATGTGAACAGCACCTTTCTCTGGCCTGGCTTTAAACCTAGAAGCAACAAAAACAACCTGTTGTCAACACATCTTTTTTTTTCTCCATATTGCATTCTTCACAAATCAGCTATCAAGGCACTCTGTATCATTGATCTTTATCTTTTTTTTTTTTTGAAGAGTAAGAAAAAGAACAGATAGTTACAGTTTTAACCACATTAGTTTTACCTAAAAAAAACTTTTGATGTTAACTCTTTCAAAGTGGCCTAAGGACAAAAGAAAATCCCCACAGAAAAGTAACATTCCTAAAAGTTCAAAGTGATAAAGCAAGAATACAAACCATCAACCAGGGATGGAATGGATCGCTCATTGTCAGAATTGGAGAACAGAATCAGCTCTTTGTTGATGAAATCATTGTAGGAGAGGTGCCTGGCCTGAGTTCCATATAGGTATTGCTGAAAAATATTACATTAAAAATAAGATCAATACACATACTACAATCAGCTATATGTTTGATCAGAGTGCTTTTAGCTAGCTTTAGCACAGAAGTAAACATGAAAGTTTTACAAAATTTCAACACAACTACAAATCATTTTGGAATTTAGTGACATTTTCAAATGGATATCTGATATCTCATTGTTGCCTTTCACAACTCTGAGCAAAGCCACGAACCTCTGGCAGGCCGTGCATCCTCCTCTGGCGTCTGTCCTCCATGAAGTTAGTCAACCACTCCTTCCTGTCATCTGTTTTCTTTTTGCTGAAGGCCTGAAGCAAAGCACGCACCATAATGCAACTCAGCCTCAATTCACAATATACTTTGAACTTACTAGAATCTATGCTTTGAAAACATCACATTCCATACCAAAAATTGAATAACTTAAATAATTTTCTTACCATTTTCATTATTTTATCTTATTAAAGTTGTTCTTCGACAGTTGAATGTGTTGAGACAATATTTACAAATGACAATTTAACAACTATGTGAAATGAGAGCATGTTTTTGTGAAAAAGTAAAAGTATCTGAAAAATAATTACCATGCCACCAGATCTAAGATTTATTGCTGACATGATTATCAAAAACAAAATAAAGGTCGACTCATACATGTAAGTGGGAATCGCCCCATACTGTTTTGACACATATACTACAGGTATATTATCCCTGTACAAAGGGCAGATTTTTGAACCTGTAACATGCACTGAGTCCAGAAACACAGAACCCCCTGTTCAGTGTAAAGTAATCCAAAAGAATATTTCTGCCACAGATCTCATCCATAACAGGCTTGTAATGTCAGATGAGCTGTGTTGGTGGCGTCTGACTGTGTGATATTTTGCACCATTTGGTGAAAGATATTTCCGCTTAACTGTAGCATTAAACTTACCAAAGTGATGGCAGCATCATCCTCTGCACCGCTGTATCTGAATGTAATGCGATGCTTCTCCATGTCAGCGAAGTATTCCTTTGCCTCTTTACTTGTACTTGTACCCAAACCTGGAGGGTAAATTTGCCATTTTTAAGTAAAACAATGTTTTAAACATCAATAGAATAAACCTTGGAAGTTTGTTAAAATGTTATTTTTCAAGTTAATATTGATATATTTAAATATGCCATAAGCAAACCTTTGTAGTACTTTATATGCCAGGTTTTATAGTTCTCTGTTTGTTTCTTCCACTCATCAAACTCTGGAATGCTGTAGAAAGCCAGCTCCTGCTTGTTCTTTGTCACCTTCAGACAACAATAAACATAAATGAGGTCCAGCTTGACAGTTCACATGAATCTCTTAAATTTGACTAAGAATGTAACTCCTACATTGTAACTGGAAAGGTAAAAAATACAGGGATCCCGATTTATTATCATGGGCATCATTTTAGGAAGTCTTTTCAGCATCTTGTAAAGTTTATTGTTGCTTGTTCTCAGTGTACTGTTGTTATAGGTGTGTACTGAGATGGCAATGTACTGCGTGTGTGTGTGTGTTTGTGCATCTCTTACTTTAACAATAGGGGTGATAAACTCCTCCAGGAATGTGTGTTTCAGTAGGGATGGCCAGTTGTGATGGAAGAAGTTGATAAGAAGACCTTTGATATGGGAGCCATCTTGATCCTGGACAAGATGAGAAATGTTACTACAGTTTGAACAGCTGTTATTATACTTCAGCTGTGTCAGTGCCAATGAGGTAGGTCACCTGATCTGTCATGATCATGATCTTGCCGTAGCGCAGACTCCTGAGCGACTCTGGGTCATCATAGCTCTTTTTGTATTGGAGGCCAACAATTTTTATAATGTTGTTGATCTCAGCATTTTCCATGATCTATTGACAAAAAACGAGAAGTCAGATACACGACACATCTTAATAAAGTTCATTACGCAAGCATTTTATATTCAGTTTGAATCATCTGATTATGCGAAAGAGAATATCATTCCCAATGAGAATTCATCCCAATCTAAGCAGATTTTGGCTGCTTTCAGCTCATTGATTTGGCAAAACAAAACAATGTTGGCTCAGACAAACTGTGGACAGACACCTCCAGTGAAGGAGCTAACACAGACTTACTGCACACCACCTCCTCAGCAGGAAATGGCAGCATTGAAGACAATATGCATATGGTAAGAAAAACAAAACATTTCAGCAACCAAACTGAGACAGATGCTAGAGAAATAAAACCATGCTGCTTGGACAGTGATTACCTATAACTGACAGGAGGCAGAGGAAAGGGATGACATTGTTGGAATTTTAAGTGTTAACGAATAAAAAAATCTGATTAAAGACACTCTATGGTATCTACCCAAGGATAAATCAATATCAAAAACCTAATCAGGAGCAGGGCCAAGCTTCCCCTTCGGAAATCCTTCGGTCCTTCTTTAAAGACTTTTGCTTCTTTCCTGTGCTTTGTTGTGTCAGGTTCTGTTCTTAAACAATTCACTTCATTGAAACTCCTAAAGAAAAAAAATCTGCTTTGTACTCTGCACTTTTAAACTTCCAATAAATATTTAACAATGTTTTGATCTAGTGAATGGGAGAGTCAGAGAAGGTGTATGAGCTCATTCTAGCTTTCATGACAAAACCCTTTATTCATTTATTTAGTGGAGCATGTTGGGCCATTACATAAACATTTGTTTAATATTAATCCTTGCCAAGAACACAAACATGCAACCACTGAGGCCCAAAGGCCTGTATGTAAAATTAAAGACCAAAGAATTGTTTAAAAGTTTGGCTCCAGACAGACTGAGGAATTGAGCGCAACCATGGATTTTTTTGGGGTGGCTGAAGCTCAGACCACTGGTGGTTTGTTCAGACTCCTTTAGTCTGCATGTCAAAATGTCTTTGGGCAAGATACTGAACCTGACTTGCTCCCGGTGGCTGTTCCATCAGTGCCTGAAAGTGTAAGTACAGGTTCCAAATGGTTTGACACTGTGTAAAGAAGCCACCTGCCATTAGTTTGTAAACAGGAATAGGCTTACTTGTGTTGTAAAGTACTTGTGTAGTCCAAGATTAGAAAAGCACTACATAGATGTCGTCCATTTCTGTATGTACAAACCAGTAAACACACTGGTTTGTTGGGAAATGACTGAATCACTCATCACACCATTTTACCCATGTCAGATCAGATTTCAGCCCTTTTTGAAATATTGTTTTATAAAACAGTTGGGTAATTGGGCTGTGATAGATACATCAGAGGTCTAATGAAGAGGGGGATGAGTCACACACAGTTCTTATTAGATGCACATGCAGTTCAACTCCTTGAGTGCTTAAGCAGAAATCATGATTATCTAGTTACTACAGTCTAAACCTGCTTTTTTACATGTTCTTATTTTGTCCAGAGTCTGCATGTTTCCTGGTACTTACTATCTTTCCTAAGACAAATAACACCATTAACCTGTCTCATACCTGCTTGTGTGTTGCTTCTCGCACATTTAGGATCTTTCCTCTCAATGGGAACACTCCGTAGCGATCACGCCCGATGACACCAAGTCCAGAGACAGCCAGAGACTTGGCTGAGTCTCCCTCAGTGAGGATCAGAGTGCATTCAGAGGAGTGCTTGCCACCTACAGGTAAATGGTAAATACAGTTATATTAATAATTTAATCATTGTGTATCATTGCGTAGTTTTCTGAAATGCTGTGATCCAATATTACTGCATATTCTTCTCTAAAAGTCATGTACTGGGCCTTTTTTACAGTACATATCTGTGTTACTAAAAAACATTAACAGAGACATACTGAGTTGATCCTGACAATCGCACTGCTGGGTTCAAGATCTAACACTCTTTTCCTTCTTACTGTACAATGCTCTCAATACTCTTGTTTTCAGCTGTTACTAACTGTATCTGTCATTGGTTAAGACTTTTACCATGAAAACTAAATCACAAGAAGTAATGACAGCTGAACTAGGACCAGTAAGGTAAAAGGACTGTAATGAGATAGGGAATGAGAACATTAACATTTGTTAAAAAAACAGAAACCCACAGCGACAGCATAGTCAGTGTTACATGCCTTAACATATTATCCTGAATTTAGAAGAGGAGTTTGCTACAGCAACCAGAGTAAATATAGTAAATATTTCTTAAGAAAATATACTTAGGAAACAAAAGGATTATAAAAAAAAAGCCCTGCTGAGGTAAATAAAGTCACGAACTACAATTAAAAAATGTATGATAAATAATTCACATTTACACACCCCCAGTCTATATCACATATCATGATTAAAGGAACATCCATAATGAGCAATAATGCACCACTAA
This sequence comes from Acanthurus leucopareius, assembly GCA_029814765.1. Lineage (NCBI taxonomy): Eukaryota > Metazoa > Chordata > Actinopteri > Acanthuriformes > Acanthuridae > Acanthurus > Acanthurus leucopareius. Next base: position 6,159,626 of record JAQMCX010000020.1, read on the forward strand.
GGCCTTGTAATTCCTTTTAGCAACTTTTATGACCAATTCCAATGTGTTCTGTAAACCCCTCTGTACTCCACATCATCATCTGTGTTTCAGGTGAAGCTCTGCTGTCAGCAGTGGACATTCAGGGTAACACATTCTTCTACACATTAATAAATAATCAGATTGTTAACACACCAGCATCATTGGCGTCATCTAGCTTGGGGATGCCTTTGATCTTGCTGTGTTTCACAGATGAGCACTTCTTATTCAGCTGCGTCTGAGCTTTGAACTTAACCCAGTTGAGTATACTCTCAACAATCCCACAGTTGGTTGCCTGTGGGTGACAATGATACAAAATCCTTTCATGACTGATGCCCAGTAATTTCAGAGTAAAAAGTTGAAAGCAAGAGATGAGAGAATGAGAGATGTTCTTACAGCCCTGATGAATTTGTCTGACAGAAGGCACTTGGACCCAAAGCTCTTGGTCTGGAGTGTCATATTCTCCTTTGTCTGGGAGTCAAAGGAGGGATTCTCAATCAGTGCATTAACAAACACCCAGATGTGGTTCTTCACCTGCAGTACAAATGAGAGGAAGGACAATCAGTTTCAGCACATCTGTGACAAAACCACCACTGTCACCTGGATTTAATAAGAGCTGCATGAAATCATTTGTAACTCCACCTGGAAGGGCTTGACTGAAACTCCTGCCTTATTCTTCTTCTTCACCACTTCGATAAGTTTGGCCACTATCTGGTCTACTACATAGTCAATGTGTCTGCCACCCTGAAACAAACAAACCCTCAGTGTAAGAAGTGACATGCGTTGACATGGAGGCAATGAGTAAAAATGTGCTTCATGGTGTATATTTAGATACCTTGGTGGTGGCAATGCTGTTAACAAAGCTGATTTGTTGGAATCCTTTCTCGCTCATGGTGAGGCAAACCTCCCACCGATCATTCACAGTTTCATTCACAACCTTCAGTGCCACACCTGTTTCATCCAGTTTGTCCTTCACATACAGATCCACATAGCTGCGGAACCCATTAACCTTCATTGTCAGACAGGAGAAATACTAATTAGGTTTAATATTTGTCATTTAAAAAAATAAAGCATAACTGCTCCGAGGCCTGTCATCAGTAATGAACCCCACCTGCAGGACATAAGTTATATAATACCATAGATGATAAACAATAGGCAAACAATAAATTTAAGTTCAAAAGAAAAAGTTGTTGAGTGCTGCCATTATCTCTGCTCATGCCAGACATAATATAGATTTACTCCTGGAGAACATCTGGTGAAAACAGCTATCATTATTATAATAGCTGCAGAGACTGAAAAAACAGATGAAAGACCTAAACCAAAAGAATCAAAGGGTCTTATCTTTTACCATTTGTGCAACTGTCAGCTCTGATAAACATTCACAAGTATGCAGGTGTCTGGATCTGCAACCATTTTCTTCAAATTAAACAACAATTTAAATGGAAAGAAAGTCTACCAAAAATAAATTTTGATGTGCTTTGTATCCCAAAACTGCACTGTAGTACATGGGGAGTTCAATTTCAAACTTTGCCTGTAATTCTCTTATCTATCTCTGTGTTGTATTACATTTGGATTTTGAGGGTATCTCTTCAACCAGGAATTCGAGGCTGAACTTAATGAGTAAATAATAATAACTTATATAAATAATATAAGTAAAAATAAAAATAAATAAAATAAAATAAATAACTTGGAAAATTATTAAAACTTAAAACAGTATCAGCTATATTTAGCTATCCACAGAGTAGAGAATGTGAGTGTCATAATGACAGCTGATGAGAGCAGGCAGAGCAGGTTTTGTGATGTGAACACACAGGTAACTGTGCTGCGTTGTGTTTCTCTGACAGTTGCTCAACAACAAATGAAAAAACAGTAAGTAGAAGCAATCAGAATTAACCAGCAAGTGTGAACAGTATTTAGGTTGAAAAAGAAAAACCCAGTCTAAGAGGAATAGTAGATATTACATTATTCTGTTGTTGTTATCAGTGCTGCAGAAATATAATCTGGTAAATATTTATAGGCATGAATCATTACACAGTGACTGATACAATTGTCATAAATGAATGTGATTTTAAGGTAAGGGCATTAAGATCCAAAAATTTAGGTTTGGACAGAGCTACAGTACTGCACACGAAAAAAAGCTAATCAATTTAAAGAGACTTACAGGTAATTTTTTCCCATTCAGTGTGACTTTAACCCCCTTGCAGGAGCCGGCTACATCATATGCTCTGCGGGTTAGAAGTGCTACAATGTCCTTGTCCAGTTTCTCCATTTTGAACTTGGCCAGGTCTGGCTGGAACGTCACGCAAGTGAAATCGTCCCCATCAAAGAACTTGATCTTGGGTTCAGAAGTCTTTCCCATGTTGTTCTGCCATGTCTGCAAAGGGTAAATCACATGATACTATACACATACCTGCACATGCCTTAAAAACTGTCAGCTCTAATCGTAAATGATAAAAACGTAAATGATCAAGTGTGTTTAGTTAATCTCCAAAACAACCTTAATCTAAAACACCCAGTGACTTCACAACTGTGCCCATAAAACCCTTGTGGGTGATAACATACTCATATACCTTACCTCATATATGGTCACATGTCAAAACCCTATAAAACAGCAACTACTTTATAGTGGCATTGTTTAAGATTTTGTATTGAATTTTGGCACAAATCAGTCATTAACTGTGACTGAACACACAAGCCATGGCCTTGGCTAATACATTGATAATTTAATGAAGCAAATTTGTAGGGAATTTAGCCTATGAACACTATGTTCATACTACAAAACAAGACCCAAGTTTTCAGAAGAATGGAAACCATTTTTCTACAGACAGTTTCTTTTTCAGTAAAGTGGACATTCTCTTTGTGAAAAGCATTGGGAATTGTAGCTTTAACTGAAATAAATCTTGATCATGAATATTTGACCCTGGTGCCATTTGTTCAGTGCCATCAACAAATCAAACTATCAGGCATCTTTAACAGAAGAGACATCCTCACCTGTTTGAAACTATGTCTATATTCCTTGCAGGCAGTTTCCACTGTGAACTTGGTACTAAAAATGTTGCAGAGTTTAGCACCGTACCCGTTCCTTCCACCTGAGGGCCAAACAGACAGTTAACATTGCAAACAGCAGTTAGCAACCTTCACCTTCATGATTTCATGATCAATAACTGCTGATACGATGGTTGTTCTCACCTGTGACCTTTTTTTCCTCATCATCGTAGTTGCTGGAGGTGAGCAGGTGACCAAAAATCAGAGCTGGGACATACATCTTCTCGTCTTTGTGCTCCACCACAGGTATTCCTTTACCATTGTTCCAGATAGAAATGGTATTGGACTCACTGAAGGAGGGAGAATAAAGGATTAGGATGAGTTAAAGAGGACATATAAAAAATAGAATTTAGATGCACAATCTGAAATATACTTTTGTGCAAAACTGTGTATTTAAACTCAATACTTTCGGCAAAATGTGTCATAGTCAACACAGAGCTCAAAATGCCTCAACTATTAAAACCTGGCATCCATTGTCTAGTCACCTTTTTAGTGTTGTTTACTTATACTTTGATTACGACTTTTGATCTAAACAGTAAATATACCAAATGTGGACGGTATTTTATTCAGGCAAGATTCTTGTATGGCTTCTCTTTGTTAGGAGAAAGTTTGGCTTTTTTGGAGGTTATGTTGGGGGATGAGTTTTATCTACACTACCAGTCAATAGTTTGGACACACCTTCTCATTCAATGTTTTTCCTTTATTTTCATGACTATTTACATTGTAGATTCTCACTGAAGGC
>JAQMCX010000020.1:6164595-6176794 GCA_029814765.1 Acanthurus leucopareius
ACAATGTAGAAAGTAGTAAAAATAAAGAAAAAACATTGAATGAGAAGGTGTGTCCAAACTTTTGACTGGTAGTGTAGGTATGAGCACCTTTTTGAATATGTCAAAGGATGGTATTCAAACAAACACAAGATTTTAAATTGCTCTTAAAAAAAAAAAAATTGTGCTTGCCCACCTCTGTTATAGTATGTGGTGACTCAACATAATGATGCAAGTGCTAAATATGCATGGACACAAGCTGAGGAAGCTGTGGAGAGGAGTGTGGTCAGGCTATTGGTGTCATTTATTCAGCAACAGTTTGAGAGAGCAGCAGCTCAGGTGAAGATGTGGATACAGTTTGCAGGTTGGGAGTGAATTGCATATAAAACAAGAGTTACGTACATTTCATCACAGATTCATTTTACTGTATTTCTTTTATTTCTTTCTTTTCTTCTTTTATCACTGGTTATACCAGCAACAGTGATAGCACTGGTTATATCCACATCATTAAAAAAGGTCATCAGTGATGTTACTATGTGTCCCGTGTTTCTGCATTAAAACCAATAAGGACTCCGCAAACTCACTACTGATGCGTAAATGAAAATCATCATTTTTTCCAATGATCATGTGTTCATGTTCTCAATCATCGAAAAATGCTACTTTTGCTGCAAAAAGACAAATTCTTGCTGCATAGGTTTTACTTCAAGGTTGCAAACTTGGTATTGACAAATAAACTTTTGCCATTGTCAAGAATGATCTGTATATGTCATCACAATCATCCACTGGGTTGTAAGTAACTCAGACTTTTGTCAGTCTGATTGAATCAACAGTTCAACATAGAAATTTAATTTTTTTTTTTTTTAGTTCAGTATCACACTAACGATAAACAGCCACTTTCATGTTTCTCACATTTCACGGTAAGAGTCTCATTTTAAAGCCTTCTTCATTCAAAATGAAAACATCAGATATCTACACAGCCAGAGATAGCAAGGTTCACGTCTTCTTTATAGTTCAGTTAAAAAATCCCTCTGGACTACAGAGAGTCTCTCCTGCTGAGCTGCTCATAGCTCTGATAGCAGGGCTCGCTCGAGACATTTTGGGGCCTCTGGTGAGATCAGGGTTTGGTGGCCCTGAATAAAAAAGTTTACAGCCTACAAAGCCGTGCTCCTGCACTGCTTCGATCTGTTTTATCCTCTTACTGACATGCATAATAACAACAAAAGGAAAAAAAAAAAAATTATTGCCGCTCAACTCCAAAAATGTCAGTTAAATGGGTCTGATGCTGATGACTCAACAAATCAACTTGCACGGGTCAGCCCTACATGAAATATTTCGCAAACACAGTTTTCAGAATGGTGATTTAATTACTTAATTGCCAGATATTTTTTAAGCATGCATAAATACCTGAAATCTTATTACAAGCATATACTATCAAAGTATGTTAAAAACTACAATCTGTTACAAAAAAAAAACACATTACATTGGATATCTTGGGACCAATCAACAACAGTGAGACATCTGAACACAGGCAGGGCCTTGAGAGGCTTACAGTACAACTATAACCATGATCACAAGTATGAAGAAAGATAAGGCATTTTCCTTACAAAAGGGGCAGTCAGTGAACAAAACAAACACCAAAGAGAGAAATAATCAAGGTTTGGTCAAAATTCAACAAGTGAAGGTGCAAAACAGTATCTTTACGAAGGGACAAACTGTACTGGTGCTCTCTGTTGATGGTTATATTATGTACTTACGGATCAATGGTGATCTTAATTGCAGTCATGTTCTTGTCTCTTTGCTTGTTGTCTGCTGCATTGACTGTCAAAGCAAAATAAACATACACATAAAAAATGTACACGTACACACACACACACACAAATTAATCTGTAAATCTCATTTCTCAGTCTATAGTATACAAATTAAATACCAAAAACAGCTTATCAAAAGTCTCGTTTGTCTAACCAACAGTTGGAAATCTGAAGAATTTTTAGCTTTGAATGTTAAATAAAGAAAGGCTGCAACTTTGCACACTTAAAAAGCTCGAACCAGAAATGGCTTTACATTTTTGCTTTTTACAGCATTTTGCCCAATGACCTAAAGAACATGTTATCTTGAAAACTTTTGTAAAATAACTTCTGTATCACCTGATCAATCACTCAACCATAGCTGCTTACATAGCTGCCTTAACTAGAAAAAAATATTTGCCCGATTTTACTCAATCATGATTTTATCACAAAGCTTCATTGACATATCAATATCAATATGAGGCTGGTATCAATATATCAATTTATCATAAAGATAAATTCAGGTCCACAAATATTTGGATAGTGACACATTTTTTGTAATTTTGCCTTTTACACGTCCCCAGTGGAACTGAAATGAAGCAGTCCAGATGTGGTTAGAGTTTAGTCTTTCTGCTTAATTTCAGTGGGTTTAGCAAAGATATTGTCTTAACTGTTTAGAAATTGTAGCCATTAACACATCCGCATTTGCAGAGGCTCAAAACTGGACAAACTAACATAACTGTAAATAATATGGGTTATTTTTTATATATTCAGGACTTCCTGAGGTCTGGAACCCATGGACAGTTTATTCCCTTGAGATGCTTTACCAGGCCTTGACTTCAGCCTCCTTCAGTTGTTGCCTGTTTGTGGGTCTTTTTTACTTCACTTTTCTCTTAATTGAGTAACGTGCTCAATTGTGTTGACATCAGGTGAGTGGCAATGTTTTGGGTCTTTATCCATCTACACTGTGAAGCATCATCCTGTCAGTTTTTCAGCATTTAGCTAAATTTAATCAGACTGTATAGCCCAATACACATCACAATTGCTGCATCCTGCTACTTCTATCTGCGGTCACATCATCAATAAAAGCCAATGACCCAGTTCCAATGGCAGCCATACATGCCCAAGCCATAACACTGCTTCCATTAGGTTTGTCAGACAATGCGATATGCTTTGCATCACGAGTTGTTCCTTTCTTTCACCACATTGTCCTCTTCAAATCTTTCTGGCACAGGTTTATCTTGGTTTCATCTGTCCAATTAATCTTGTTCTAGAACTGAGCAGGTTTTTTCAGATGTTTTCTAACAAAGTTTAATCTGGCTTTTCTTTTTTTTTTCTGTTCAGTATATTTTAGTGGTTTGCACCTTGTACATATAGATTCATGAAAGCCTCTCTTGATTGTAGACTTTAAAAAATGACATATCCACCTTTTTGTGAGTGTTATCGAATAATATAGATGTTGCAAAGACTTTTTTCTTTCACCAAGGAAAGAATTCTGTGATCATCCACTTTGGATGTCTTCTGTGGTCTTACAGGCATTTTGGTGTCACTGAGTTCAGAACTGCATCCCTTCTTTTTAAGAGCGTACCAAGTTGTTGATTGGCCACCAGAGTAAAAGGTTTGTTTTGTTTTTTTCAGCCTAATGATGGCCTCGTTCACTTAAAATAAAACCTCTTGGGACCCCATGCTGAGAGCTCCAAAGACCAGCAACAGCATGCAAATTTAACTTGATATCAACACAAGACCTTTTATCTGCCTAATTTGTCATAAATTAATGAGGAAATAGGTCACACCTGGCCCTAAAGCTGCTTGCTGGTCAGTGTCAAACTCAGGGGGAAAAAAGGGACTATGTACAAAGTCGACTGTTTTTCTTTAACAGATAATAAAATCTCTCTTTTTTTAACTGTTAAATCATTGCAACTAATAAAACGACAACCAGTTTATTGATTAGTTTGATGAAAAACAAGAAACAATATGTTAGATGTATTCTCTGAAAAACTGGAGAATTGATCATCTTCGCTGCAAACAACAATATGTCCATGAGTGGATAAAATTAAGGCAATTGAATAAGAACTGAGTAACCAACAAGGTTTACCTCAGTTACAAAAAGATAAATTAAAATTTTAGTCAGACATTAGAAACTGTTCTAATTTTTGTCAGAGGGATGATTCAGCCCTGAGTATTTGCTCCTGAGGTGTGACTCTTGTGTAATTAAAGAACACAGCAGTAATATTCAGACAACAAAACAGTGTCATTATTCAAACACCTTTCTAAATACACAGGCTAAAAGGGCTGGATGTGCAGAAATGAAAGCCATTAACAACACTCCCATGTGGTGAGCACAATGTTGAGCAGCATTATTTAAAAACTCATTACACTAGTGCACTTCACTAACAGAGGCATCAGGCACAGCGTTACTCCAAAATTTTACCAAGTCATTAGAACTTACATGTAACTGATAAGACAACTGCTTTATTATCCTCTATTAAGCTGAGGAAAGCTAACTGAGAATACAGGCTCCTCATCAGGGAATATAAGCAAGACTGCAGCTTTGACTGTGAGCTGCCACCAACACTTTTCCTCAGTTAACTTTTCATTTTCCACAAATGTCTCCATTCAGGCTGCAAACTATGCATACAAAGAAAAACTCAAAAAGAAAATTAATCTCCACAGATTCCTATATCAATGCTGCTGAGAAGTGCCAACAGTGTGCTGTGATTCAGTGAATGACAGTGGCACATTAACAGTGATAATAAGCCTTCAGTATTCCAGTTTTAGAGGGACAATCTCGAATGACAAATGAACCTTTGAGTGTGAAGATAAGAATGGCAAAGAAAGTCTAACAGTGTGGATCCACTCACCAAGAATTTCATCAAAGATTTTGTAAAGTCCAGGAACGTAGGTGATTTCCCTCTGGTTCATTCCAATGTCTTCATCAAAAACCCACATTTGCTGAAAAACAAAGGGCACAAATAATTTTAAGCCTGAGCAGACAACACATTGAGGTAGTGAAAAAAAATCTTCTGTCAAAGCAACAAAGCTCAGAGTTTATAAATAAGCAGACTGATTAATAGTAATTTTGTAATCTTAAACACTTAAGGACTCATAAGGATTTTTAATAACTGATACTAATATCAGTAAATGTCTGAGGATATAGCTGAGCAACTATTTTTTTAAGGTATTTAATTCAATTCAAAACATGAGGAACAATAAACCACATGATAAAGGATGATTTTTTTGCCTTTTAGAAATTGGTTGCTGTTCTGTATTGTATGTGTTTACAAAAGCATGACAGTCACACATATGTAAAGTTGCAAAACTAACACTTAATTTAGCATCAGTGACCAGGAGAATATTTTGTTATTGCAGGAAAGATTGTTTACCTCCACCTTTTTTATGCCAAAATTAGGACATAAATGAAGGTCTTTTAAATGCAGTCATTTCTGACTGCAGATTAGTCTGAAATATTGCAGGAAGGAATGGAACAAGAAGGACGAGCCACAGTGAGCTGTTAGATGAAGAGCAGCAGGTGAGAGCTGCAACCTCCAGCTTCTCAGCCAAATAACCAACTTCTTGTCCCTCATTAACTTTATCAGGTTCTCTGTTAACATTGGGTTTGAATAAAAGTATTGCCAAGTTAGCACTTTTTTCGCTCTAACACCACATTTTCCACCCGTCTTGTTGTTCAACTCTGTCAGCTCTCCTTCATCTCCTCATGTCAGAATGAAATGTTACACCTGCAACCCTGCTCCTACTGTTTCACAAAGCAGACACTTTCAGTTAATTTTAGTGTTCGTTTTGGTGTCCTATGTATTGGTAAGTCAAAAAAGAATAATGACTGTTGGGGCAGTGGGGAAGTAATGCATTTGGTGTATGCACACACACCTTGTAATACTGGTATGGCCAATACAGCAACAAGCCTTAAGTCAGCATCATAAGTAAGCTTGCTCTGGACTCACCTGGGTGAGTGGCTCCACCGAGCCAATGTATGTGTCTGGACGGAGAAGAATGTGCTCTAGTTGGGTCTTCTTCTGGTATACTCGTTCCACGGATAATTTGGAGCCTGCCTTGTCTTTCTTGGCTCCTTCCATCTTGCCAGTATCACCTCTGCCATTTGCAGCCTCCTGTGTTTCAAAATTGTTCTTATTGTCAATACACACAAGCTGTGATAAAACCCTAGGACCTGCAAGATGATGTCTCTGCTGTGAGGTGCGGTTGGCAGCAGATTATCAGTGTTCTCCGCTGTAAGGAGAACGCCCCAGCCCTCTCTATGGTTCTGCAATCTTGGTGATAGTTCAGACATAGCCAAGAAAGTCAAGCTACTGATTGTTATATTGTAGTTGGAAGCAGAGTTCAAATACTGACTAATTGGTGGATTGGGTACCACACAACTTATTGACCGGAAACAGGACCCTGTGACTTCCCAGCAGTATGTTGTACACCTCTATGCAACTTAACAAATTTCTTACTCCAAGAGTAGCTAATATGCATAAACTTCAAGCAACTTGCGTAACTCTAACCACATCCATGACACATAATTCATAAAAGGGTAGTAGTATACAGCTGTAATCGATGCCAGGAAGGCAAAAAGTGGTATTGTTACATATCTACTTTAAAGGGTAGGAGTAAATATAATTGTCTCAAACTAAAGTTTTCTATCTTGTTTTAAGATACAGTAATTTTAGGGAAATGTACATACCAAGCTCTAGCTGTTTGAGAGCATAAGATGCAAAATTTCTGTGACATTAAAAGGCAGATAGCTGGGATCAACATTTAAACCCTTTTACCAGAGCAAAATCTGATAATTCACATGCAAGACAAAACATACCCATTTTGATTGATAAAATAAAAAAAAACTTCTCTGATAAAAAGGTTTGGTTAGGCCATCAGAAACTGATTATTTTTTAAAAACTTAAGATGGTAATTTCCAAAATATCCATGCTTTACTCTCTTTGACAATCTTTCACAAGTTTTCAAACTTCTAAATCATTATCTGTCCTATTGGACAACATATAGTGATGGGTTTAAAGGTATTGTGGCTACACAGCTCTCAGTAACATAATATAACCTGTGACAAAAGCTTCATCACAATAAGTGGGATGTTCAGCAGACTCAGGCCACACACCTCTGTAATATGAAAGGGATATGATTGGCTTCTTACAATGCAGTATTTTAAGAAGGTAATTACTTACATTATGTATGCTGTGTTGTTACAGCATCCTTGTTTAGAGGGAGACAAATGAATGCTCCTCAAACCATACTTGTGTGTCCATGTTTTTGTGCCCAGGTTTAATTAAGGTGCTGATAAGGAGAATATGCCTAGTAATTACTGTGTTATCAATACCATATCCATCCACAAGAAAAACGAAAAACAAACTTTAAGTGGAAAGGATCTGACTTCTGAGTGACTGTTTGTTTGCCAGCGTATATTTGAGTGGAGGTCGGGGCCATCTGGGTCACCATAGTGGTTACTACTCTTCTATAAAGTGACACTGTGCAATATTAATGGTTCACATCTTCCATAGCCTGCCTCAAGACTTGCATACACTAAATGCGTTCGGTTAAACATGTAACATTAGCAGTTTTTGCCTCGACAAAGTGCTTTAAAACTTTACGCGGAACACAATTGGTTCTTATTATTGCCAATCGGAAAACAACTGAAACCAGTGGTTAGTGTTTCGATACTCACTGAAATAAGACAAAGTTGTAAATAAGGTTGTAAGTTTCTTTTGTTGAATATTAAATATGTATTTGCTGATGAACAACGCAAAGTTCACTTCTAAAGTTAGCCAAATATTCTTCATATTATTACATTTTATCTTTATTTATCCTACATTAAGGATGTAACGTTAAACTACACTGTGGTCCGTGTAGCTCATGTATTACTGTCCTCACCCACAGACAAGAAACTGCCATTACATTTTGACTGAGTTGTTGTTGTAATCTTCACAAAAAACAAAACAAAAAAAAATGTCCTGTCTGGATTACAGCCTTTGTAACCCAGTCAGAATTTAAATGGAGACCGCAACTGACTGGTCATGTTAGACACCATGGACTTGCTGAAACATTTAATTGCTAGCTAAAGCTTTTACAGCGACTCAGCTCGCCGTGCTAAGGCGACCAAAACACTTTTAGGTGACAAAAAAGCCCCATTCAGACAATTTAACCGAAAGTTAGTTTGTTGTGTGCCAAACTTACCATCCAAGCCAGCCCCCCGCTTCCTGCTGCGCCGTTGGACATCTTCCTTTGTGATCCAAATTATAGTCTTTAAATGTCTTCAAATGTCTGAAATTCCGGTCAAATTAAAAGTCCGTATGCATAACAAATGTCTCAGTTGGCGAAAGGTACCCAAACCTGTTTCTCTCCCATGTTCGTTCTCCGTTTGCTTAAAAGATAATCCTTTAAACGTAGCAAAACAAGCAGGAGTGGAGTGTATCGCGGCTATTGTTAAAATCGACAAGCGGTGGCACAGTAACGTTAGGCCTAAACTTCCAACAAAGATGCTAACCGCGCTACTTGATGCAAAATAAATACTGTACAAAACGCATGCATTAAATAGGTTTATAATTTCATGAGAAAACTCTGCAGAATAAAATATGAGTTTATAAGAAATGCTCTGAAAACGGCACAATTAAATACTTTAATTTAGAAATGAAACGAATATCAGCTAGTAGCAACAGCACCCACTGTCCGGTTCCTCCATCTGCAGGATAGACGGCAAATCGTCTCGCAGATGAACCGACCAATCAGGCGGCTGCTTTTCAAAGGCACCGGTACTTCGACCAATACGAACTGTCAACATTCAACGGCTCGTTCTTTTTTTTCAACGCAAGATGGCGGCAAAAACCCAGTCAATCTTTTACACTGAGGATAAAGTCTGTAATGCGATAGGTGTATTGCCGTAGCTTTATAGTGGACTCGATCACCAAACTGCAAAAATATCTTTATTTTAATATCCACATATTTTCTGACATACAACCCTTGAATACATTAATACTCAATAATTTTACTCTATAATTTTACAGAATATACACAGATATAGGTGGGCATGGCAAGGTGTAAAAATACCATAGCCAAGTATCAATGTACACTCATCTAAAATTGCAGTTTCTCACTGGCAGGGGGAGCTGAACAAACCCGAGCTGACAAGGACATAAACTCTGGTTTGGTTGGTAAAATGTCTCCAAACATCACAAATTACTCACATGTTCACAGAGGGGGCAATTATTGCAAAATTATGACTTTATGATTAAAACTCCTTAGATGTGCTCTGTGGATCTTCTCATAGGTTATTTGTACCTTAATCACTTAAAAATAAAATTAAACATATGGTAACATCTGCACTCTGTGATATATACGAAAGTTTTGTCTTCATTCATCTATCATTAGACCATGCATAATTAATGATTGTAGAGGACTGACACAGATTTGAATATTGCACTGACTTGTCATAAAAAAAAAAACAAAAAAACATACATATCTATCATTCAGTTGGCTCTGAACTTGTCAAAGCAGTCAACAGCAGAAAAGTATTTGGTGGTACAAAATTTGCTCATTAAGCATCTTCTAAGTGTATGATGATTTCAAATGAGGACTCCTCTGTCTGCTTCAAGCTTTGTCTGAAGAGCTGAGAGTGCTGCCACGACGTCTCCCCTTCTCCACCACTGAGAGCTGCTACCACAAGTAACTCTGAGGAGCCAGACAGACTCTGGAATGACTGCATTTTCCCATCTGAGGGTTCAAACACAAGAGAGGAAATTATTACGAGGGATCATGTCACACAGTCACATTAAGAATATCTATTACCCAACCCTACCTCCTGAGAACTCTGTAGTAATCTGGCCAGCCTGCAGGTGCCAGCAGACTTTCCCAGAGTGAAATGTCTGGCTACTGGCCATGACTGAGACAGACTTTATCTTCAGTCCCTCTCGAGCAAAGTCAAACTTCCAACTGATTCTTCCCACTGAAGAGCCTTCTGTTCGAGCAATGTACACCTGAAGTAAGAAATATAATTTGATCATCACACATTCCTCTGCGTGTTGCTGGAGGATCTAAAAAGTCTAAAATGAGATATTTCCTAATCTCAGTCATTTTCACTCAAACTATCAAACTGCAGCAGCCACCGGTTTGTTTTCACACTGATTACATCAAACAATGACTTCAAGTTCTTTAGAATGTGCTCTTTTTGCATTTTGTTGAAACAAACCTTTTATTTTAAAAACAATTAAGTCTCTATGGCTCTACTTTGACTAGTGATAACAGCACCATCTGCTGATTAACAATTTAACTTTTCCAGTGGTAGTTTGTGACGAAATCCCTTCTCAACTCAGGACATTTCCATCAGCTTTAGATGAACTTTAACACAGCCAAAGACGCCCACTAACCGCTTTGAAAAATTGACAAAATTTATATAGCACCTGCACATTGTCATCATCTTTTAGCAAAGTTATTGTATTGGGGTTTGCATAATAAATATGGTAAGTATTCTGTTACTAGTATTCTGTTATCAGCATTTAGCTCAACGCACTTTGTACTAAGTATATAATTTATAGCACAATATACAAAAATCACATTTGAACCAAAAATTATGTATTTGTTAATAAAAAAATATTGAACATACCATCTGCCAGTCATTCTCCACCTTTCTGAAGACTGACTTCTTCCTCCACACACACTGATCCCAGGTCTGAATGACCTCAGAGTTGTTAGACACTCGACAGTACTGGTCTTTGGAGGCATTGTAGTGCACATGCAACAACCGGTCACCCTTCTCTTTCTCAGTTGGTATAAACACATAACCTGCAGTCTGAGAATGTACACACACACACACACACACATGCATGTGCAAGCACACACACACACGCGCACACACACACACACACACACACACACACACAAACAAACACACAAACGCACACACTCTATCAGTCAAAGGGTGATTTGAATACTGATTTTGATCCAGCATTAAATTAGAATTTGAATGACAGTGAATGAAGCATCATCTAATCAGTACAGCCTTACAATGTTCTGTGACCATCTGTTATTTGGAGGTAAACTGAAAGTGTTGGATGATCCCACAAGATATAAGAAAATATTGTGTTTACAACTTTGGTATAGCAGGTCTAAACTGATGCTGCAAGTGGTTCCTAAATTATGACAGATGTTAAAGAGATGGTTAGGGTAATTATTCTTCTGTTTGAATTTGTTTTGTCTTCTAAATAAGTTTAACTAACGTAGAGGTTCGTTTACAACTTGTCTGATCAACTTCGTGGGTGTTCACTGTTAGGATAGCACAGACTAACCCTCCTGTAGTGTCAGTCAGGGATAAAGAGACAAAGCTTGTTGTTAGTTGCCACAGAAGTAAAATGGCTTGTACATACTCTGAAGTTTTCACACACACCACTTTTCAAAAGAGTAATTGGAGTATTTTGGGGGGAAACAATGTTTGACTTTGCAAACAACTGAACAACGCCATCATACCATGCTGTGGCTAGCTAGCTAATGAGAAAAAGCTCTATGCATTGCCCTTAAACATTGAAGATTGATTAATAGGTTGATTTTAATGACATTATTGACTGAAGGTTGCTTCTTAGACGACATAAACACCCCCAGTGGTTTGTTTTGCAGGTAGAAAACATGATCAGATTTTAATATAAGAATAAATATAAATATTTTTTTCCAGTGCATATTGTTAAATACATGCAAATTGTAGATAATAGAAATAGACTTTGGAAGTGATGTAGAAGGGTTAAAAAGACATTTGTCACATCAATCTGACATAAAGATATTCAATACTGGAACAAAAGAGAATGTACGAAGGTCATCTCTACTACCTATCAAACATTCTGATCCCTTGCCAGACTTCAATTGCAGTGTCTATTAGAAAAGTTATAATTGAATGTATCAGTAGCACTGTTGAGTGTGTGTGCTCACTTACAATACACATATATTGTATACTATACCTCTGTGGAGGTCTCTGTATCAGCTCCTCTGGTCTCCCCCCGTGCTATCCTCCAGGCCAGAGAGCCAGAGTTTCGTCCTCCAAGCTCTCTTGGTTTTGGTTTCTTGGGGGATATAAACTCCACCAACTCGACAAGCAACCTCTCCGTCAGCTCCTTCTTCCTACCTGGACTCAAGGACTGCTGCCTCTTTGGTATCACAGCACATGGAAGGTGGTTTACACCAGAGTCACCACATAAATTAATCATATATTCAGAGTTGAGAGGGTTAAGACTTACAGAGACATTGAGCCCATTGATGGTGTGTAGCAGCCAGGCCTCCTGAACTCTGGTCCTTCTCGTCAAGACCTCTGGATGTTTGCAGGAATACCTCCAGGTCACATCCACCACCTGCATCACACACAACCAAGGTTATTATAGTTAACGAAAACGAACGAAAAAACGAAAACTAGAATTAAAAAAACATTTTCGTTAACTGAA
>JAQMCX010000020.1:6181332-6196249 GCA_029814765.1 Acanthurus leucopareius
TATATATATATATATATATATATATACACACACACACACACATATATAAATGGAAAAAAACAACATTTACCCGAAAGAAAGTTAAAAAAAAAGTGTACTGAAGATGTATACTTCTTTACCAGGGATGATGGCTGTGGTGGAGAAGGTGAAACTGGTTGGCTGGAGGCAGCAGCAGCAGAACTCTCTGGTGTTGAGGCTGAGTCCCTTGTTGCTTGAGCAGTCAGTAGGACGGGTTGTCCTCCACCCAGCCTCTGATCCCGCTCTGCTGCTATAGATTCCCTGATGAGTTTCAGCTGATCCACTGATGCAGACTTTGGGAACACCAGGTGGGTTTCAGCCTATAAAGAAGTGCAGGAGGTCATAATACTAACTCACGCATAGTCAGATGACAGATGACCAATATATTCCTGACAAAGACATGAGTGGCACAATATTAATACTGGCTTTAACTTAATATTGTAACAGTCCTACATACACATTAGTTACCTCCTCAAACCCCATTTCAAATAGGCACTCCACTGCACCTTTGATGGGCAACAGCTTGGTGGAGAATGTAGGATTGCCGATGCGAATTGACCTGTACTTTTCCTCATTGGGATACCTGTTGGGAGGTTACATCATACCAGGAAGCAAAGCTTTAATAAAAAGAAAGACTTCTCTGGAATGTCTTTCCTCTGTGGCAAAATAGTGATATAAATATGTATAAACCGATGAGTTACGCCTGCATGAATCAAACAAAAAAACATAGACATAGACATATCAAAATGGTTATTAAATTAACTAGTGCCGTGGTACTAAAATATAACTTTAATTTACCACTTGCACACATAGTGGGCATTTTCTTAAATGCATATTTCTTGAGTATGCCACTTTGCTTATGTTTACCCTAATCAAAGAATCACACATTAACTTTAACCCGGCCTCGAGCTCTATATACCATTGCCCAGAGACTGACACCCAGAACACAGCAAAAAAATAACATCAGAAAAAAAACGTCACGTATGAAAAAGTATCTGCAGATACGAACACCACAACAAACTTCTACGGGGTTCAAGAATATGTTAACACACTACTTTTTGGACAATTTTTTATGTTGCGCCTTTAACAACTTGTTGTGAAACTGCTGATAAAAAAATAACGGCTTATGTAGAGACTCAAATACTAGATTAGCTCTACGGGTGGTCAGATTGCTAAGAAAAAATGATTAATTACTGAGTTTCACATTTTAAGTAAAACAATTATGCTAGCTAACACGTATGTTGCGTCGTGTACGTTTCAATCTTACCTTAAAATGTTGTCCGCATATGTTAGTAACAACTTTGCGGCGTCTAGAAAGACCTCGTTTGAATTTTCACACAATGCCGTGACTGCTGGTGACACAGCCATTCTGTTTTTCTTGTACAAACTAAAAGTCCTGTCACGGCAGGGGAAGACTGCTAAGTTAATGCTAACAGTGCTATTATGGCCAGTGGAGCCTTGGGTCTCGAGTGTAGCTGACTTATCAACGCCTGAATACGTATCTGCAGCTAAAAATATTGTATACAACGTTAGATAATTGGAATTCGAACTAATTGTGCTTCATAAAACCTAATTATGTATATTATTTGCTCTCTCCGTTTGACTAAATTTTTAGTTTACTGTTTACAAGTAACGAGCAACGATTCTGGCATTCAAAAGTGTTACCTAAAATAGTCAAAGGCAGATTGGGGATGGAGTCGTCCTTTTCGTGTCACGAATGCTGTAACAAATGACAGCTAAGTCTGAATTTGTGCTCAGCCAAGTAAGTTACAAATTTAAGCTCAGTTGCATCTTGATTTTCACCTTTGGTTTTCTGCATTCATTGCCCGTATATAAAAGAGAATTCAACAAAGCTAGAAACTAGCTGTGTCAAGTCTGACAGAGATTACAGCATGTCTGCACTGTCACTATCCTGTTGGACAAAACTTCAGCTGAGATCACAGAATATAAGGGCACTTTTTCAAAAGTGTGTCTGTGTTTATCCTAACCAAGACTCCAGACACCAAAGCTCTGGAAAGGTCAAAAGAAGGGTTGTTATTACAGGCATAGGATTGGTGAGTCCTCTGGGCACAGGGACTGCACTACCCTGGGACCGCCTGATTAAAGGCCAGAGTGGGATTGTTGCTCTTGACTCAGAGGAGTACAAGACAGTTCCCTGTAAAGTGGCAGCACTAGTACCTAGAGGAAATGAAAAGGGTCAGTTTCAGGGGGAGAGGTTTGCCTCTCGTGGGGAGATTAGCAGCATGTCACCAGCCACTGTAATGGCCCTCGGAGCCGCCCATCTGGCCCTGGAGGACTCAGGATGGTACCCAAACACCCCAGAAGAACAGCTAAATACTGGGGTGGCTGTTGGCATGGGCATGGTATCACTAGATGAAATTGCTCGCACCTCTGCTGCCTTCCAAGAAAAAGGCTACAATAAAGTCAGTCCCTTCTTTGTGCCACGCATCCTTGTCAACATGGCTGCTGGCCACATAAGTATCAAACACAAACTTAAGGGTCCCAACCATGCAGTGTCCACAGCATGCACCACAGGCGTGCATGCCATAGGTGATGCCACCAGGTTTATTACCCATGGGGATGCAGATGTTATGGTTACAGGAGGAACAGAATCCTGCGTGGGCCCTCTGTCAATGGCCGGCTTTGCCAGGGCACGTGCCCTTGCTACCAAATGGAACGACAACCCTACGCAGGCATCAAGACCCTTTCATCCAGAGAGAGAAGGCTTTGTAATGGGCGAAGGAGCAGCAGTGCTACTTCTAGAGGAGCTAGACCATGCCGTGAAAAGAGGTGCCAGGATCTATGCCGAGGTCCTGGGCTATGGACTGTCGGGGGATGCCAGTCACATCACAGCACCCACTGCAGATGGAGATGGAGCTTTCAGGTGATCATGATAAAAAAGTAATCAATTATCTCATTTTCTTAATTAGTGGTTCCAATCTGGTTGACAAGGTATGTTCAGTCAGAGAGGTCATATGTCGCAAAAATAGGAAAGCAGACAAAAATTAATCTCCTCCACACACAATCATGCTTTTTTATTTGTGCTCTACTTAAAATAATTGCTTTTTTAAATTTAAGTTTTTACCTGTTTTACTTTAATAAATACAGACAGTACAAATTATGTATTTAACTGAACTAAGTAATATAAAAAGGCAAAGAAAAAATGAAACACAGGATGCTATACAAAAAGAAAAAAGACATAGAACAACAATGGAACAGCCCAGGTATCCAAAAATCTCTTTATATGCTGCACTGAGTAATCCTAGCTGCTACATTAAAACTTCTTACAGCCAACACAAACTGTTTTAGTCAGCTGGTGGCATGAGAGATTTATGCCCTAACATCCCACACATTTGTGAACATGAACAGAACATGCAGAAATGTGCCCACTTTCTTGTGACATTCAGAACGTTTACTATATTTTTGTTTAATTCATTTTAAATAGTTTCAGAGGTGTTAAATTATGTCAATGAACAAATCTATAATGGGTGAACCTTCTTAATGCACACTTGTAGGCCAGCCTAAGTTCTTACCAAAGGTCTACAGTTATTTTGGTTGTGTTTGCTGTGTTTATAGATGCATGTCTGCAGCCCTTAAAAACGCTGGCATCTCACCGGCAGATGTGACATATGTGAATGCTCATGCGACATCAACGCCTTTGGGTGATGCGGCTGAAAATGCTGCCATCAAAAGGCTCTTCCAGCAAAACCTTGAAAACCTGGCTGTTTCCTCCACCAAGGGAGCCACAGGACATCTGCTTGGGGCTGCAGGAGCCCTGGAGGCAGCATTTACAGCTCTGGCCTGCTACCATGGGGTCCTGCCCCCAACGCTCAACCTGGACCGCACTGAGCCAGAGTTCGACCTGAATTATGTTCCGTGCACAGCACAGCCCTGGCAAACTCTCAGCCGAAGGGTCGCACTTACAAACTCATTTGGATTTGGAGGCACCAACGCCTCACTGTGTCTTGCAAGCTTCTGATGAGCCGTCTGTTGACTTTGCCTCTGTGTGACGGAGCTTCAATGACTGAATACTTTTCAGTAGAATTCAGTCCTCATGTACTGATTTCACAGAAAAAAATCTCAAAATTTGATGACAGGCCTTATATTGCAAGAATTAAAAAACACAGGAAAACATATTTTTGTATTTAACTATTGTGTTTCTTGATTGTTTGACACAAAAGTAGTCAGAATAGTTGTAAACAAAAGAATTAAATGGGCTGTAGTCAGGCCAATCATGCTGTTTCTAGTGGCTGCTCAAAAGGTTCTGTTGGAAACGGTGTTACTCTCAAAGAATTCTGATTAATGACATCATTATTTTTGAAGTCCTGGCAATGACACTGACAGAGAAGGATCTACAGACAAAGTGGTGAAAGAAGGTTTCAAAACCAGCTCTAAGTAAAAGTACCACTACTACAAGTTAAAAATACTTGATTTAAAGTAAAAGTCCGGGGGCCTCTCTGTAAATTTACTCATGAACCGTTTTTTTAAGTTTATTTTCATTAGTGATTACATGAAAAGATGCTGAACATGAAGTAATTATTACTAGGCAAGTTTAAAGAACCTCTTATGTTATTTTCACTACTGTGATCAATAAATCTCAAATCGACTTACATTAAGGGTACCTGCCGTGAGATTTCACAGAAGTGGGTTCGGTCAAGAATAGCATTGGACCAGAAGAGAAAAAACACTTTTTGCATACAATATCATGGTGATGGTAGAGGAGATGGAATTCTGGCCACATGTTTTATTTGGTGGTCTTAACAATGCGTTATCAAATCAAAAATCAATGTTGATCTCAAGTCTGTTTTTTTAAATTAAGCCCCAAATCTACAATTTGACTTGAGTAGAAATTATTAGCACAAAATTGCACTTTAAGCACTAAAAGTAAAAGTAAATAAAGTTTTTGCAAAGACATTAGCACTGTTACAGAATACTTCAACTGGCATGACTAGGTTGTTATTTCTGATGCATGGCAGAGTACTATTTCACTACTCAAGGTCTGAGTAGTTTGAACTAACTGTATATTCAGTTAAGGAGTTATAATGAGTTGTTCCTAACCTAAAGGGTAGGACACATGTCACAAGTGGGTTTTTTTTGTTTAATTGAAAAATTTGATAACTGTAGTTGTTAATACAAATAAATGTTATAGAGCCAAAAAGGGAGCATAATTTGCAAAACAATCTCACCTCAAATATTATATAATAGTAAATGTACCTAGTGCTTCACCAATACTACTAACACATAAGATCCAGTCCCTTTACCTCTGTCAAACTGCTTTGGCAGAACTTGTTGAATATAACCATTCTACCAATGACTGAGAGTTACAAGTGAGCTCATTACAGTGGCACAAGATGTTCTCTCTATCTCCAGCAGGTGGCGGTGGCTTACAGCAAGTCCTGAGCTTGCTTTATGGACATTTCAAGTACAGTTAACATCTTGGACTTTGAGTGGCACCTAAGCACAACAGAAAATAAACATCACTGCATTAACATGCATCAAAAGGGACTGAGGTCAAAGATCAGGCCTCAGTGCTTTATTATCCTTACCAATCCTTAAAATAATCAATAAATGTGGAAGTGCTTGGAAGAAAAAAAAACAAGGGAGGAATGAGGGGGGCTTCTGGATCCATTAGAGTTAATTGAGAGTTTTTTTTATAGAGGAGGTTATTAAATAGTTCTATAAAAAAGATAATGACTGTTAGTACCCTGCTGTTAGTTTCCCAAAGCCTGTCTTCCGTACACAGGAATTCAGACCCTAAAATGCTTGAACAATTTCTTGCAATTAGGATACAAGGGTGTGTGTTTGTGTGTGTGTGGGTGTGTGTGTGTGCACGCGTGCAGCTGACTTAAGGAACGCTCTAATGGAGGCATGACCTCACAATGATGCCTTTTGTGATCACTTATGAAGCCAGTTTTCAAACTAAGACCTCTGACTTCTCTGTTGGTCTCATTTGGATTTAGTCAGGTCTGGCCTTTTGCTCTAGTGTTGAGAAAACAACAAGAGATCACCAGAACACAAGAGATGAGTGGAACATTTCAACAGGGAACAAAATGCCATTTGGTCAGGTTTAAAATGAAGCAACAGGTTTAACAGTACCCTAAGGGAAAATTTGCCTTATCCAAATTGTTTCCTGCCAACAGAGTTTGAACAGCAATTATTCTTTTCTTTTACACAGGACGAGAAACACACAGCTCTTGACTGGTATCCTGGAAGAGACTTATTATTAGTGTGACTCCACAGGGCACCCTCAAGTGCTCTTAATACTTTCTATTTTTTATTTTATTACCACAACAACATTGACTGCCATGCAGAAGAAAAAACTTTTTAGAGTATAAGCATGGTTGTATCACATACTCCCTACAAGGTTTCCATTGTACAAGGTGGCACCCATTCACAAAAAGGGAAAATTGCTCACCTGGCACATATACTAAGCTCAGAAAGTTTGCCTCAGAGTGGTTCAGCTCTTGGCACATCTGCTATAATGTTTCTCTCCTTGAGCCCAACCCACTGAACCCTAGTTTTGAAGCACCTAGTAAGCCCTTATAGAACAGTGTTCTGACCACCAGGTGAGTCTCAACCCCTTTGGCTGTCTTGAAGATGAACCTTGCTGCTTGTGCTTCCAAGTTGGAGTAGCAGTCTGCTAGGGAAGTCACTTTCTGCTCATTTTGAAAATTATAGTATGCTCAGGCACACAGTTTTTACATTCTTTTAGAATTGGCTGATGCACTGAGGCCAAATCTTCAGCCATTAATGCTGCACACTATCTATTAAAGAGGATCCCTTTCTTTCCCGAAAAGTCTCATAAGTGACATTTTTGACATCTTTTTAGGGCCTTGGAAACACTACCTATAAGCCTCTGGCGCTAACTCATACATTCGAGCAATAGCACCTTTGACCCACCATTGAGATTTCAATCCTCCACAGATAAGTACTTGCATTCAGTAGCACAAGCGAATGCACAAGGTACCTTTTCTTATCTGTATGAGACTTGCTGACTTTAGAAGTGCTCCAGTGTAAACCCATGAACACAACACAGTATAGACTGAAATCATCAAAGCAGTTACCACCAAGCTAGGATGCCAATGCTACTAAGCTGAGGCTGTCATAGCTGTGGCTAACACCCAGCCCCATGATTTTCAAATGAAGGCCCCAGCCCCAGGGGTTGCCTAGGAGGCCTTGGGAAATAAAAGTAAGGTGATGGCAAAACTGATATATAATTAATGATTTTTTTTAATGCATTTACATTTACTGTAGTATTATCAATGGCCTTTTAAGGACATGTTGAAATAGGGCGGCCTGACAAGAAGCTTATGTTGTTGTTCCATAAGTCTCATAGGCCTACTTAGTGCATAACAGTATGCTCCACTTGTATAATTTGAAGTGGTATTGTGCACACACATACTTCCATATTCCCTCTCATGAGCATTATCCAGTAGATTGACATGGACTGGCTAATGAGAGCACTGGTAGAAACCCCAGTGGGCTGGTAGGCTCATTGGCCTTGAGGGTCAAGTCAGTGTAAAAAATACCAAATAAATGGGTAAATCAAGAAAAACAACACAGCTACAGTCCCCGAGGAAATGTCGTCCATCAGCACCCCTGCCTGCTTTTAACCTGGTGGCATGATCTTTGTCTTTCATCAAATGTGATGATGACTCACATACAAATGGACACAATGTTCAGTCAGTGCAGTGTGCGTGGCTGAGCAGTGTGGTGAAAAAATGGACAGCACGGCAGAAAAAGAGAACGAGAGAAAGCAAAGAGGTCAAACTTTTAAGTATTCAGTTTATTTGCATCCTGTTGGTTAACCTGAGATATTAAAACAAAAAATATGGCCTTTGAATACTTCGTAAACAACATTAATAGGAAATATGAAGCAAGCTAATTTGAGGCAACACGGAGATGCTGAGAGCACACATGTGATTCTTTTGGTTTGTCTTTGGCTTAGTGGGACATTAAGGGTTAGACCACTTCAGACTATAAATTCAGAACTTTATAGCTGCACTTCCTTTACCCAGACATTATGTTACTAAATAAAATGCAGTGGTGTAGGTGCCTGGAGAAAATGGTAAACTCTTAATTTATACCTAAACAGCACCGATGTAGGATTGTTAGGTTGTTTGTAATTCTGAAAGTTTTTTTTTAAATTTTCCTTATATTTTCTATCAATGAGACAATTTTGAAAAATCTTTTCATGAACTCTTCTACTAATGCTTTTGAATACTTTTCAATATCTCCTCATTGTGCTCACAAAACCTGTTTTGATGCTTTTTTAGCCAAATTTGAGGAAATCTTTTCTCATGTCCTGCATATGGCAAGCTTCAGTTAATGAATAATTGTGCTGTCCCAAATCAATTAAATAGCATGATGTAAAGCCAGAGCCAGATGATGAATTATCATACTGGGGAATGTCTTTCCAGAGCCATTTTTAGAGATTACGTTTTTATTAACTCATCTGGATGTCACATCCAGCTAATGAATAAATCAATTATTCATCCATTTTTTAATTTGAAATAATCTGACATGGACAAATGAGTTTGGGCAAGTTTTTTTTCCAGGTTGGAAAAGGAAAGCCCAGTTTCTTCATTGGGAATATTTTGACCTCAGGATTTGTGCATCTGTCACTTTCCGACTCTGGTATCTTACCCTGATGTATCTGAGTTTGTGTTCTTCAGCAAATTTCTTACTCTCTAAGTTTTAAACCATAGCCACTGTATCCACTGTATTAAAACCACTGTATGATAACATGGACATGATTAGCTACCTTTTATAGTATCAGAAGTGAATGAATATGTAAGCCAAACATATGTTACAACTTTAACTCAAGGATGAAGTTTTTGCATACATTGTGGGTACTGCTTTCTCACTTGTAATGTGTACTCTAACAGTTAAATGTACTCATTGTATCACTCTGTATCAGTAGTGCCTAATCTGGGCAAGAAATATTGATCCCCACTGCTGTAATGATGTCATGAAATGAAACAGGTTTGCGTTATTCCCACTTCTTCTCTTTTTTCTTTCTTTTTCACTTCCCTGCCTTCTAATTAGGAGACATCCAAGCTGAATTATGATCACCATGGCAACAGAGTCAGCATGCGTTCCCTTTGATATCACCCTGTCCCACATGGAGCACAGCTTATCACCAGGTTCTAAAATTAGACCTTCTCTCTCGCTCCATGGCACACACTTTTCTTCTGCTATGGCCATTATGGTGTTAGCCCTTTGTTTTATTCTGGAATTCTAAAATTTAAGCATTTGTGTGATGTGTCCTATGTATCAAGCATATTACAATATTACCTTTTTTTGAGAAGAAGCAAAAAGGCACTGCAAGCCCATTGTAAGATTACTGTATCACTAGAGGGAGTGCATAACATAATCTTTGCAAAAATTCTGCAAAACTGTTTACAAATCTAAGGTACAACAGCATATTATTCACAGATTATAAATAATGTAATAATTTTTACCTTGTATCCACGGCATTCAAGACTTTAATTTGCAAACAACTGTGGATATCATGGTTCTACTCAAGAAAAAATCAAATATCACAAAAACCTTTAATGAAAGAAAAAATCTTATATCAGTTTCAGTCAATTATTATCTTGTTTGATTATGGGAAAGCACAGATAAATGTTGATTAGTGGGCTTTACAGCTGTCTCTTTTTACGTTTCCTATTTTGATCTGGGTTAGGGTTATGTCAATGTCAGTTATGTCAAGATTGATGGCAGAGTGCTGCAACATGTCTTTTAGTTTAATTAAGGAATTTCTTTTCAAGTATTCAGTTAATCTACAGTACTGTTAGTTGTTGAAGCTCAAAGATTTTGGGTGCTTTATGTATGATTGTTAGCATGGTGATCAAGGCCATATCTTTGCACTTTTTGTGACATAATAACAGCTTGTGACGGTTTTTCTTATCATGAAAAAATTATGAAGCCACATTCTTTATAATGTCAACATAATAGACTTAGAAAAAAATCAATGTAATACAATAACGAGCTGACAAAACCATTTTTCAGTTAGTCTTTACTGAAAGAAAAAAAAATCAATCCCTAAATAGTATTGCAAAGCCAGGCCACAATCATGGAGTTTGTATCTTGTTTGTATCTATTTAAGTCAATCATATCTGTCTTTGCTAGCACTAAGCCAATGTGCAGCAATGGAGAATCCTGACTGAAATAAGGCAGGCTTGAACCCACAGCTTGTAAAATCTAAATAGTCGAATGTTCCGGTCCAGCATTACAAATTGGTAGTTATATACTCATATTTTTCAAATCCATCCACATATCATGCATCTGGAAAATGTTTAGGTTACATGGGCAGCTAGAGGATTTTTCTTATCCTTACAAGTATCTAAAGTAGGCATTTCATGTGTCATATGCTAATACTGCTGAAGTAAAAAACAACAACATCCATCTTGCACATAGCAGACATTGCTGTCACACTCCCATGTGATTTGTACATAAAAGGGAGGCTACATTCTCCAGAGAGAAGATCTCAAGCTGCAGTTACAAAGATATGTGAAGAATGGTCAGGTATATTCAAGTACCACAACAATAACCATTAGGTCAGTGCTGACAGAGGTCAAGAATTGTGCAAACATGCCACCCATGCCACAGTTGTTAGATCAGATTTCCCTGAAAGTTAAATACCAATGAAGGACATTTTCTTTGGCAGTTGTAGTGCTGTTACCAGTAGTACTCAGGATGTCCACTATACAGCTTTTTTCTTTAAATGAAATGTCAGTTGTAATGGGAATGATTTCTGATTGACACGTGTATAATTGACGATCTTCCTTAACAAAGAGAAATATTTATGATCTCTTTACAAAGCTGGTAATAATAGCTGACTCAAGGCCTGTAATAATCACTTCTTCTTCAAATCCAAGTCAAATCTTATGCTCTGGTGAATTATTTTTCCACACTTATTTACGTTAAAATTTAACTTGATTTTTTTTTGCAATATGAAAGTGTGTATGTGTGTGCAGAATGTATGTAATCACTTGTGACATTGACATAAGCAGTGTGACATCACATTAGAATATGTGACATCACTTCTGACATCAAACTTGGCTTTGTGAAATCAGTTGTGACATCAAACTTGGCTTTGAATCATCACAATTGAATGGATGATTTCATTTGTGATATAAAAAATTGGCTTTTTGAGAACATTTGTGACATCAGGTTTAGCTTTGAGACATCACTTGCGACATCAAACTATTGCTTTGTGACATCAAAATAGAATGTATGACATAATTTCTGACATAAAATAGCCTTTGTGACATGACAATGGGATGTGACATCAGTTATCACATCAACCCCTGACTTTGTTACATCACAACACAATTTGTGAAATAAATTCTGACATTGTTATAGAATGTGACATGACTACTGACATTAACTCTTATCTTTGTGACATCACTTGTTACATCACAATGGAATGTGACATCACTTGTGACATCACATTTGGCTTTGTGACATCACAATAACTGGAAATTAAATTCTAAAATGACAAAAAACTGGCTTTATGATATCACATTTGACATAACAAAAGAATGTGGCATTACATTTGAAATCAGGCATTTCTTTATGACATCACAATGGAGTGTGTGACATCAATTCTGACATCAAAAATTGGCATTTGACATCGCTCATTACATCATGATAGAATGTGACATCAACTATGGCTTCGTGACCTTAACAATAGAATGAGTGACATCACTTGTGACATCAAAACTGGCTTTGTGACATAACTTGTGACATTGAGTTTGGGTATTGTGTCATCACAATAAAATGTCAAATCAATATTGACATCAAACCCTAGCTTTGATAAATCGCAATAGACTGTTTGACATCATTTACAACCATAAAAAAAGTTTGTGACATCACAGAAGAATGTGTGAAATAATTTCTGACCTCACAATACAATTTGACTTACTTGTGTGATCAAATTGACTTTGTGACATCACAATAGAATTCAATTATGACACCACAATAGAATTTCTGATCATTTCTGCCATCAGAATTGGCTTTTTGACATCACAATAGAATGTGATATCACATCAAACTTTACATCAAGCATTACATCAAACATAGCGTTTTGACATCCCTTTTGAAATCTCAAGAGAAATTGACATCACTTATGTCAACAATCTGGCTTAACAACATCACTTATGACTTCAAACTTGGCTTTGACATCACAACAGAATTTGACATCACATTTGGATTTGTGACATCACGTGATATCACAATAGAATGTGACATCCCTTGTGACATCATATTAGGCTTTGTGACATCAGAAAATGGAATGTGACATCAACCTTGGCTTTGTGACATCACATTAGAGTATTTGACATTGTCTCCAACATTGACCTTGGCTTTGCGACATCACTTGTGACATCACATTTGGCTTTGTGACATCACCTGTGTGATCACAATAGAATGTGACATCAAGCATGGCTTTATGACACCACAGTGGATTGCTATCATTACTACTGATACTGAACTTGGCTTTGTGACATCACTTGTGACATCACTATAGAATGTGTGATATCACTTGTGACGCCACATTTGTGATTGTGAAATCACAATAGAATGTGACATCAACTTTGGCTTTGGGACATCCCTTGAGACATCACAATAGAATGTGACATCGCTTATGAGATTGTTTTGGCTTTGTGACATCACTTGTCACAATAGCATGTGACATCACAATGGCAATCTTGTGGTGTTACTGTTATCACAATTGACTTTTTGATGTGACATTTCAATGGTCACATAATGGTGAAATTATTGGTGACTTCATAATTGATTGTTTGATGTTTCTATGAAAACAAATCTGACTGTGATGTCACAAATGACATCAGAGTGTCGGTAGTGTCTTGTTACTGTGACAACCCAATTGACTTTGATGTCCTGTAACTGTGAAAACACAATTGACATTGTGATGTCACTAATAAAACCACAGTGTCAGTTTTGTCTTGATGCTGTGACGACACAATTAACTTTGATGTCTTGTAATAGTGACAACACAATTGACCTTGATGTCTTTTAACCGGGACAACACAATTGACATTGTGATGTCACTAATGTCATAATAGTGTCAATTGTGTCTTTTTACTATGACAGTACAGTTAACTTTGACGTCTTGTAAATGCAACAACCCAGGTGACTTTGATATCTTGTAACTTTGACAACACAATTGACTTTGACCTCTTGTAATAGTGGCAACCCAATTGACTTTGATGTCTTGTAACTGGGACAACCCAAGTGACTTTGATATCTTGAAACTCTGACAACACAATTGACTTTGTGATGTCTTGTAACTGTGACAACCCAGTTCACTTTGAAGTCTTGTAAGTGTCACAACACAATTGACTTTAATGTCTTGTAACTGTGAAAAGACAACTGTGACAAAACAATTGTCTTCATGATGTCTTGTAAATGTAACAACACAATTGACTCTGATGTCTTGTTAATGTGACAACCAAATTGACTTTAATGTCCTCCATCTTTGACAACACAATTAACTTTGTGATGTCACTATTCACATCATGGTGTCAATTGTGTCTTGTTACTGTGTCAATCTAATTGACTTCGATGTTTTATAACTGTAACAAACGCAAAGGTGGGGGGCTCATCATATATATTAACAACCGCTGGTGTAGCCCAGGACATGTTTCTGTGAAAAAAGTCTTGTGTTGTAAGGACCTGGAACTGCTAGCTGTTAGCCTGCGGCCTTAGTATTTACTGAGGGAATTCAGTCATGTGATTGCTCTCTGTGTTTACATCCCCCCAAGCGCTGATGCAGCCACTGCCTGTGAGAAGATCCACATGGTGACAGCAAGGCTGCAGACACAGCACCCTGAGGCGTTCATCATCATCTCTGGGGTCTTTAACCATGTTACTCTGGACTCCACCTTGGCTGCCTTCCATCAGGCTGTGGACTGCCCCACGAGGAATAACAGGACAATAGACCTCCTGTACACCAACGTCAGGGATGCATACAAAGCCACCCCTCTTCCTCCTGTTGGGAAGTCTGACCATAACCTGGTCCACCTACAGCCACAGTACACCCCCCTGGTTCAAAGACAGCCCACTTCAACACGACTTATCAGGAAGTGGTCACCTGAAGTGAAGGACGCCCTGAGAGACTGTTTTGAAGCCACAGATTGGGATGTGTTGTTGAAATCACATGGTGAGGACATTAAGGGGCAGGCACACTGTCTGACGGATTATTTTAATTTTTGCTTGGACATGGTTGCCCCTGCCAAAACAGTACACTGCTACCCAAACAATAAACCCTGGGTGACTCAATAGGTTAAAGCCATTCTTAACAGGAAGAAGGAGGCTTTCAGGAGTAAGGACAGGGAGGCAATAAATGCTGCACAACGGGGGGTGAAACAATGCCTGAAGGAGGCAAAGGACGTATACAGGAGGAAGGTGGAGCCGAAGCTGAGTGGGGGTCGACTGAGGGAGGTCTGGGACAGTGTTAACACCATCACAGGACACAAGCCAAAGCCTGCATCACCTGCAAGGGGGACGGTGGAGGAGGCAAACAGACTTAACAACTTTTTCAACCCATGATCCCCCCCACCCTCTCTGCAGCTCCCTCTGCCCCCAGAGCACCCCTCCCCCACCCCCTACAGCAGGGGTGTCCAAACTACGGCCCGCGGTCCAGTTTTTATTGGCCCGCACATGAAGCTTGAGCTCAAGTCCGGTGCACTTCTCAGTTTCAACACTAGATAGACCCAGACACTGAAACGGTTCTTCTCCACTAAACAAAATTAAGCAAATAAAAACTTTTACCGGGAGGCATCAGAAATGGTGGCACCGAAAAAACTCAAAATAGCAAGTGAGTGTAGAAGATTTCAAACACGGTGGGAAAATGAATATTTCTTCAAAG
>JAQMCX010000020.1:6204376-6218972 GCA_029814765.1 Acanthurus leucopareius
ATAAGAGAGACCCTCATGTGCTGCCACTATTCCCAAGTGTGAGAACCACACCCTGACTGGTGGTACTGTTGTCTTTTTCCATTCTGAGACTATTAGTTTCCTTCCCAGCATGAGAGATGTTTGCACCCACTCTGCCTGAGCTGAGGGGAGGGCTTTTAATGGGAGAGGATCCCCCAGGACAAACAGGCTTGGGCAGAATGGGATATTCAACTTAAGGATCAGCTTAATGTTTTCATGAATAGCTGACCAAAATGATTGTACCAGTGGGCAGGACCACAGCATATGAACAAGTGTACCAGTACTCGATCCACATCTCCAACAGTCTGGATTGTCCCTTAATTTCACCCTATGGAGCCTAGAGGGGGACCAGTACACCCTATTTAATATTTTGAATTGAACCAACCTAGTTTTAAGTTCCCGTGAAATTTTCTTATTATTCCTTAAAATGCTGCTCCATTCTTCCTCAGTGAATGACAGCTTAAGATCAGACTCCCAAGCTAACTTTAGGTGAGCATTCTTGCTAGTAATGCTTTTAAGTAATAATGAGTAGTATTTGGAGGCCTCTCGACCTGTACCAAATATCTTTATTACAGAAGAGAGAATGTCAGAGCTTGGGGGGGCTGTTGAAGTGGAACCAAAAATTTGAGATAGGAGATGCCTTAATTGAAGATATCGCCAAAACTGCTCTCGTTGGAGGCCAAATTGTTGTGCTAGTGCTGTAAACGATTTCAGTGTGTCACCAACATATAGATCTCCTAGCACCAGAATACCTTTTTCCACCCACTGCTTCCACAGAAATGGCTTATTTCCTATTTTTAGCTTGGGATTTAACCAGATGCTTGCAGAGAGATTCAAATAGGGGTTCATTTTGAGCTTGGTTGAGATTTTTTTCCAGATCCATTGCATATTTGTGAGGACAGGGTGAGCCTGGGCCTCCTTGGGTAGCACAGCTGTGATAAGATGGATGGGGGGTAGTGGGTGACAGAAATCCTTTTCAATATGAAACCAGGGGGGGGCACGTTGGGGGGGAAGGCACCAGTGGGCAAGATGTCGAAGACAAAAAGCATAATGGTACAATAGCAAATTTGGAATGCCCAAACCTCCCTCTTCAACAGGCTTTTGTAATTTCAATAATTTAAGCCTAGGACGCTTGCCATTCCAAAGGAATCTGTTGAAGAGAATATCCAGTTGCTTGAAATACTTTAAAGGAATTCTGATTGGGAGTGCCTGGAGTAGATAATTAATCTTGGGTACACAAGTCATTTTCAGAACATTAGCTTTCCCCCAAAGTGACAAGAACAAAGGGGCCCATCTTTCAATATCTGCTTTGAGTTGATTTAGTAAGGGGTCCATGTTGACTTTAGCTAGGTCTGCTAGTCTAGGGGGGATAATGATACCCAGATATTTAATACCATGGCTGGGCCACGAAAAATTTGCCCCTGAGAAGATGTTTCTTGGGCAGTGTGGAGTTAAAGGGAGAGCTTCCGATTTTGACCAGTTGACCTTGTAACCTGACAGATGAGAAAAAGTATCTATTATTTTTAATAATGCAGGAAGGGAGCGCTCAGGCTCAGAAATAAAGACAAGGATGTCGTCTGCATATAACAAAAG
Organism: Acanthurus leucopareius; assembly: GCA_029814765.1. NCBI lineage: Eukaryota > Metazoa > Chordata > Actinopteri > Acanthuriformes > Acanthuridae > Acanthurus > Acanthurus leucopareius. The sequence goes on from JAQMCX010000020.1 coordinate 6,205,988, forward strand.
CTTGTGGATGGATTGGGCAATTTTTACACCTGCAATCGAGGGGTCCTGCCGAATAGCTGTTGCTAGGGGTTCCAAGGCCAGTGCAAAGAGCCCTGGGGAAATCCCGTCACCCTGCCTGGTCCCTCTACCCAGCTCAAACCAGGGTGAGACCAGGCCATTCGTTAACACCGCAGCCTTAGGATGGGTGTACAGGAGTTTTATCCATTTAACAAATTTATTAGTGAAACCATATGTCTCCAAGGTAGTAAATAAATACGGCCACTCAACCCTGTCAAACGCCTTTTCCGCGTCTAAGGAAATGGCAGCTGCGGGGGAGCTGTTATTATGAGTGGCCCACATGATATTGATTAATCGTCTGATATTATCAACATAGGTACGTTTAGGGATGAAACCCACCTGGTCAGGGTGAATAAGGGTATTGATAACTTTGTTAAGTCTATTGGATAGAAGCTTAGAAAGGATCTTCTCATCAAAGCCCAACAGTGAAATGGGTCTGTAACTTCTGCAATCGGTTGGATTTTTATCACTCTTTAAAATAACGGTAATAACTGCCTCTGTCATAGAGGGGGGAAGGAACCCAGCATCAAATGCCTCATTGTAGACCTCCAGAAGTAATGGTGCCAGCTCTGTGGCGTAGCATTTATAAAATTCAGCTGTAAAGCCGTCTAGGCCAGGGGCTTTGCCTGATGATAGACTCTTAATGACCTCCAAAATCTCCTCAGGAGTAATAGGTGCATCTAACATATCTTGTTCTTCTTCACTTAAGGTGGGGAGGTGTAGACCAGTAAGAAAAGATCTGATATCCTCAGTGCTTGCCTGTAGTTCAGAAGCATACAAACCAGAGTAAAAATGCCTAAACTCTGAATTAATGTCTGTAGAATCAGTTACCAGGCTCCCTTCACTATTCCTGATTGCTGGTATAACAGTCATAGCCTCTTTCTGTTTTATATATCTCGCCAGCATTCTTCCTGCCTTATCCCCTTCTTCAAACTGCCTCTGTCTGACTCTGAAAAGAGCAAACTCTGCCTTCCCAGTGAGGATAGAATTAAACTCATATTTAAGACGTGTCAGAGAGGTTAAATTAGCAGGTGTCATATTTTGTTTATATGTACTCTCTGCTAGCCGAATCTGCTTCTCCAATTCATTTAGTTTGGCCATGTTTTGTTTTTTCTTAAATGAAGCATACTGTATAACATATCCTCTGAGGAAGGCTTTCATAGCTTCCCAAGCAATTCCGGCTGAAGGGGTTGTTGGTAAATTAGTTTCTTTAAAGAGAACTATTTGATCTCTCAGAGACTCTCTAAAAGGGGGGTCCAGAAGAAGGCTTGAGTTCATTCTCCATCTAGGGGTCCTATTTAGTTTATTTGAGGGGAGAATATTAACCATTACGTGGGCATGGTCTGAGATGTGAATACTTCCTATGCTGCACGAGACTGTGGAGGATACTAGACAATCAGAAACAAAAAAGTAATCTATCCTAGAGAGAGAGCCATGGGGTGGTGAGTAATAGGTATATTCCCTGGATACTGGGTTATGAAGACGCCAAATATCCACCAAGCCCAGGCCCTCACACATATCTTTGAGCACATTAACTGATCTGCGCGGCCGAGGTACAGAAGGTTGCCTGTCTAATACTGGGTCCCACACCTGATTGAAGTCCCCCCCCAGAATGACTGGGTAGCTGCCCATTTTATTAATATTATACTCCAAAAGCCCAATAAAGCCAGAATCCTCAACATTAGGAGCGTATACGTTGGCTAAAATAACTGTAACACCTTGAATCTCAGCTAAGACTACCAAGATCCTCCCTGAATCATCCTTGGCCTGCTTGATGCATTTATATTGTAGATGCTTTTTAATCAGAATAGCAACCCCTCTACTACAGCTAGAACCACATGCAGCAAATACATGTCCAACCCATCCTGTGCGTAATTTGCTTGCTTCTTGGTCAGGTAAATGAGTCTCCTGGATAAACCCCACATCACAGAGCTTTGACTTAAAATATGTCAGAACTTTTTTCCTTTTGATAGGAGAATGCAGACCCTTAACATTCAAGCTCAAATAACAGAGACCATTACTACTTAATGGGGGCATTTTGGTGGTGAACTCCCCTATATTCTGTACAACCATCTGCCAAAAACTGAAAAAATAAAATCCACGTACAACAAACACACACATGAAAAACAGTAAAGGTAACACCTATAGAACAAGAATTAAACTGGAAAACTCTTGAACGCGAGTTAACATCTCGCCGAGTTCTAACTAAAAGTACCATGGTCCGTGACTTGTAGAAAAAAGCTGTCCCCAAAAACCAAAAACCAGACCGCCGTGGCTGCTATAGAAACACCGGTAAGGCGGTGCTTAATAACCCCATAAAGCAGAGTGCCTGCTCAAAAATTAAGCTTAAAGTAAGGTAGCCATACATATGCACATAGCGCCCTTGAGAGGCCCAAACCTAAACAATGTTTATAAATGTCCAGTAGCATCCATATGTTAATTGACAGGTGAGCGAGCCCAACATGGAGCGCAACAGTTCTCTGAGCGGAGTGTTAATTATGCCCTCACACGTCTCATAACACAGTCACACAGAGTGATTTACTTGCATTTCTGCTCCGTGAAGTGTAAAAATATAAGTAAATTGCACATAGCATACTGGAAATGTCCTATTAAACAAGAGTATTTGTTACCTGACGTGTCATGTGTAACCAACAGACAGGTGGGTCCATCTAAGAAGAAAAAGTTGCACATACATAAGCCTTACGCGGGCGATGTTGGATGTTTCGTGTCATATTATTATCCGCTCAGAAGGTGCTCACTGGAGAGTATGCCAGTCATAAGGTCCCGATATATTCCAGCGCTTCCTTCGGGTCATCAAACTCCCGGCGCCGTCCTCCCTCACCTGTTGGGTTGATCACCAGCACAGCCGGGTAGCGCAGGGAAAATCTTACGCGCCGTTCGTGGAGCATGTCCTTACACTGCTTAAATCGTCTGCGCTTATCGCTCACTGCCTTGGAGTAATCCGGGAAAATCATGATGCGATGCTCTCTCCATGTTAACTTCCCCTTATTACGGGCTGCCTGCAGGATCCGGTCCCGGTCTTGATAGCGTAAAAATCTTGCAATTATGGCTCTGGGTGGCTGGCCGTCCGGTCTGCGTTGAGCCAAAGCCCGATGGGCTCTGTCTATTTCCATGCCGCTGGGAAAGTCGAGCCCCAAAATATCTGGAATCACTCGCGTTAAAAATGACAGGACACCGGAGTCCTCACAAGATTCGGGGAAGCCCACGAAGATCAAGTTGTTGCGGCGGCTCCGGGAGTCAAGTTCATCCACCCGCTGGCGGAGCAGCTCCACCTCACTCCTGGGAACAGGTGGATCAGCTTTCAGCTCCTTATCGCTGTTTTCCAGGAACTCAAGGCGGCTTTCTACTTCGGACAGGCGAAGGGTAATAGAATTAAGTTTGGACTCCATGGATGTAGTGGCTCGGTAGATTTCATCCAGCTTGGTGTTTTGTCCACTCGATATTTCTGAGAGAAGATTGTATATTTTAGTGATGTCCGTGGCCACTGTGTCTGGTTCTTTAACTGTAGCCGGAGTTGGTTTGGAAGAGCCGACACGCTCGGTGGAGATATCATTAGCCGTGTCGGCCGCCGTTAGCCACGCTGTCAGGTTAGCGCTGCTAGCACAGTCGGGGGTGATGTCGTTAGCCTGGGCCGATGTTAGCTTGACGTTGCTAGCGCGTTCTGAGGCAGCAGCGGTGCTCCTCGCCGTTGCGCTTTTACCAGCAATATTTTTGCTGCTTGGCATTTTCCCCGAATAAGTTACGTTGTATACTCTTGGCAACTCAACTTTATGGCGCTCTAATACAGTTTATGTACAAAATTTAATGCCACAACGGACGGAGCAGATTTCTAGGCAGCCATCCTCAGTCCTTGCGTCACGTGACTCCCCAATTAATGTAGCTTTTTTAAAAAAAGATATATATTATTAGTTAAACTTTTCATCCTTAAATGCAATAAGTACAGTTTTAGAGTGTTTTAGAGTTGGTTCTTGCAGGCCAAAAGCAATAACACTGAGCTCAGTAATTTGTCAAGGTAAATTCCTGAATTACTTGCCATTTGACAGTATATCTACATCTCTGTGGAGTTTTTCAGGCAAAGCCACAGTGTGTTGCTCATGGTGTGAGAGCATGTCAAGTGTTATTAATGTCAGACCAGGAAAGGAAGAAGGAAGACCACAGCTGCAACTGTCAGTGCAGGCACTGCAGAGGTTATTAGTCCAAATATCAGGGGAAACAGCCTGTCCTGCTCACCGTGAGAATCTGTCAGTCCTGACCCAGCTGAGAGGATCCTTTGCCTGCTGTAGTGCTTATATTTAACCCTGTATAACACAGGATTTGGGGATGAGCTTTGACTTACTGTCAAATTAAACACAGTCTAATCTGATCAACATCACTTTAACTAATATGTTAATTAGATCCTCTGCAAAGGAAGTTAAATAATCACCTCATTCTGTTTGTTTGTATTGACCTGAATCTACAGCTTGAAATTTGCTGTGGAAAATCATGTTCTGAGAGAAATCTTACTAGCGTTACCTGCGGGCAAAGCTTTTCTTTTTTTCATTGCTAACTTAATTGCCATTGATACAGTGCAGTTACATAATTTAATATTAATAATTCTTAGCTTTCCCCATAAACTTACTTGTTACTGAATTAAAGCAAATTAAATCAAGAGGTAGGGACAACTTCATTTTTGTAACTTTGTAGACTTTATTGATTTATTGTATAATTTCAACTATTTCAATAAAGGTGAGAATAAGTAAAGCAATCTACGAAATCAATTTTTAAAAAATAAATCCTGTCCTTCAATAATAACGATTTATAACTCAATAACGTAAAAATGCATCACCCATTTAAATCAAGTTTTTGTCATGAAGGTGACAGTGTTTCCATTCAACAACATCTGTCTGAGTGTGAATTGAACTTCATATATGCTGCTGAGTGTGTCTTGGATCGTTTTGGAAGAGCAGTCTGAAGATGCAGTAGAGCAAGTTTGATGTGGATTGGGCAAAAAATGTCAGCAGAGATAAACTCTTATTACTTTACAGTTTTTGATAAAAACAGAGTGATGGACTTCAAAATTCCTACAAAGTATGTGAAGGTTACTGCTCCAATTGGGCTACATGTTGTTATAGCTTGCAAAGCTATAGGACACACACATGGCTCGTTGTGTTTTTTTAAAGTTTTAAACTTCGGACGGTGGACACAATGAGGACAATTAGCCTACAAAGCCAGATGAGGAAGTTGGGCACAGGAGTGGACCTTTCTGCCAAGAGTGGTTTATTTTGTATACATGTGGGGGCAGATTTCCTAGGAATAATAATAATAATAATAATAATAATAATAATAATAATAATAATAATAATAATAATAACAAAACAAGATAAACTGGCAGCCTGCCAACTCTTTACACTAACAAAATCTAGCAAGGCTCTGGGGTCTGATAACATCTGTGGCCATGTTCTTAATATATATGTGGAGCACTTGAGTTGCATCTTCCACTTTATTTTTACACTGTTTCTCCAGCAGAATATGGTTCCCATGATATGGAGACACTCAGTGACTGTGCCTGTTGCAAACACCAAGACTCCTGCAACACTTACTGAGTTTAGGCCTGTAGCACTGACCTTGTTATTGATGAAGTCTCTGGAAAAACTTACAAGAAACAAGATTTCATTGCAGGTGGAAACATCTATCGATCCCTTGCAATTTGCATAAAGGTCTTGCAGGGGGTGTAGAAGATGCTGTTAACACTCCTTTAAATATTTTGCATTGTCAACTTAATGGGATCAATGCCTAAATGAAGCTCTTAATTATAGGTTTTACCTCTGCTTTTAGTATGATCTATCCACATCTTGTAGCTGTAAAAACTGATTAACCATTTTAAGTTGGATCTTAATCTTGTGGGCTGGATACAGGGTTTTTTAACTGAAGGATCCCAGTATATGAGAGTAAACTGCTCCTTTTTCAATCAGCTGCACTGCTCCATTGGGGTTCCTTAAGTCATTATGTGTACTAATGACTGTCACAGCAACCATAACGATAGACAGATTATCACGTTTGCAGATGACATAGTCATTGTAAGTCTTCTAGAAGGGGAGGAGCATTACCATGGGCCTGCAGTTGATGAATTCTCATCCTGGTGTGTAGAGTCCTTTCTCCAGTCTCAGAATGTCTCAAAAACAAAGCCATGATAATTGATTTTAAAAGGACTCCCCCCAGTCCATACCAACTATGTTTAACAGTGTTGCTGTTGAATTCTTGGGCAGCTACAAATATCTGGGAACTGTGTATTTGGGCTTACATTCTGACATGGGAGTAACGGAAGTACTAGCACTGACTTTGGATTTGACTGTATCAGTGCAAACTTTGTTTGTCACTTTTTCACAGTTTTAGACATTTATTCCCATTATGTCCATCTAGCTTTCAAACACCAGCCTTAAGGCTGCCTTCTAAACATTGACAAAAATTTCCCCAGAGTCCATTTTTTTCTTCTTGCAGATCTAGAAGTGACCCAGAGATTCAACTGTATTTCAGTGCTGTGAAGTGTTAATCAACTGTAAATGAAAGTGTCTGCCATGGTTTTATATTGAAGTATGGACAAGGATGAATGTGAGAATCTTCCCAGAGGGACAAGATGAGAGGATCAGAGGGTGAAATGGTTGGATAATCATGTCCTCTTCATATTTAATTGCTGTATGAAGGCAAGCCATTTTTAGCCTCTCTGTCAGCAGCTGTGGCATATATATATGTGTGCTCCCAGTCTATGCCGGTGTCTTGTTGCATGGTACTAGATGTCACAATTCAATAAGTATTGTCTTTGTAATATATCTGTTACAAGGCTTACAGCACATCACAGTCATTTTGTATGCAACTGCTTTAGCGTCGATGTCCTTAGGTTTTTATGTAACACAAGATGTTCAAAATAAACTACTTCAAATGCCAGGGTGAATGTACCATATGAAACTTTGATAAAATATCTTGGGGCTTTTTTCTGTGCCTGAGATAGAAATTCCCGCCACAATTTTGCTTGAAAATACATAATATTTAATACATACTATATAAAAAGTCTAAAGCCCCCTTTGAACCTCAAGTTGCTGCAGTGTTCAGTACAATCTGTAATAAGAAGATGCAGGAAAAAGATGTACAGTGCATTTTTCTCTCTTTCACTAAGCCGAACCAACAGTTGATTTAAAAAAAATAAATTTTCCTGAAGTTGGTGGTAAAATAGCCCCACAGGGTCAATAAGGAACAATTAAGACCAGGATTTCTAAATATTGTTCGGACTATGACAGACTACCAAATGTGAAAAACATTCATGTTAGCCTTTTAGCTGTATTTTCTAGGGGGAGATACTGGGAATTCTCGACATATACAACATCTCCACCTGGCCAGAAAAAAATTAGTGCAAGTATCAAACCAGCAAGAAAATGGCTGCTTGTTGTCGAGTGTCAAAAACTTTTATTACCTTTATGTGTGTAATTATAAGTATCTGTTGTTATTGTTTATTTGCCTCCATCGTGAGTTACATTTCACTGAAAATGATATGTTAAGAGGCATCTTTTTCTGAAATACAGTCACATGCACATCGGAGTTGGACAGGGAACAAGGGCTGGAGAACAGTTTTTGCATCCTTATCCTGATCTGAGGTTAAGTTTAAACAACAAAAATTCTTTGGTCATGGTTGTGGTTAGGGAAGGTTTGTGGTATTCTGTTCAGCCTTCTGAACATCCTATTAGCTTTCTGTCACCTTTCAATGGCCAAAATGGAAACTTTGTATGTAAGAGGGTATTTCTTAATAATGTCCCCAATGACCTCTCAAATATTTGGCTGATCATCTTGTGGCATTGAATGTGCTTAGTACCCTTCATAGCACTCTGTCCATTATGTTATCATACTGTTATGATATTTCTGAATGCTAGTGGAAATGTAAATTAAAGTTCAATTTTTTGAGACCATGAATATCCTGAACATTGTTTTGTGGTAATAATTACATTAGGGTTCAACATAACGACAAAATTGTATCCAAAAGAAGTGATCAACTCAAGATTAGAAGGTGACAAAACCCATTTGCAATCATCCTTTGAGGACCTTGAAAATTCACAGTAAAAGTCACAGAAATCTGGCAAGTCGCCATGAAAATATCTTGCTCTGGAGAGATGCATTCTACAGACAGATGAATGGAATGACCAATAGATGAACAGATAAAGAGATAGATGGTAATGGGGGCTTATGCCTATTAAAGCTGAACAAATAAAGTGCATCTATAAATAAACATGGACTCATAAAATTCATGCTGTATCTCTATTTTCAACTTTATTATCTTCTCTGGGCAGATACACAAGCAAAAACATTCTGTCTATGCTCAGCATCAGTGAAGAAATCCCTCCATCTGTGATTCACTGTAAAACACTTAGGCATTCCTCTGCATTTATTGACCACTGAGACTCAACTAATTCATCGCATAGAGGGGCTGACCTTTCAATGGGAGCCTCACAGATCAATAAACGTTATTTGATGGTCATGTAGATCTTCAAAGAAGCAGTGAGGGGCCATTGTATAGTCCAAATTCAAGACAATAATGATTCATGAATGATTTATGAGTAGTTGATATTCCTTCTTGGAGAATAAAAACATCATTTTTTTCAGATTCTCAGACCCTGTATCACATTCACACTGTATCCTCTGAAAGGTTTCTGTGTGCATAAATATGTGTAAGATTACCTAGCAAAAAATTGTGAATGAAAATATGAGTCATCCAGTGACATTTAAACAGGAAGCACTGTTTATGCTTCACACCAGGTGAATAGCATAATGAGCCGTGTATTGAGCAGATGAAAGCCTCCTGAGCATTTACTATGCTTCTCTTTCCTCTGACTCTATGCAGCATATAATTATCTCCAGGCTCCAGGAAGACTGACCACTCAGAAAACACTCAAATAAATCATGACCCTGTTTCCTGTAAGATACATGAAATTAATCTTTGTTTTGTCAGGCTAAACGTCAGCAGACACACTTTCAAGGAGTCTTGAGATGGCAGTGAAAACAGCTACTGGCCCTTACACTTTAAAATAATGACTCATCTTGTGCTAATGAACCTTTAGGAAATATACTTGTCAGAAATGAGCAGTTCAGCTGAGTAGAGTTGCCTCCTCATGACGACAGAGTTGCCAAGGAATTGAAAAGACAATTTCAAGCATCAACATAACAGTCTGTTGTCTCATTATTCTAGTTTGAACTTGAGTAATAATGATAATCAACCTTTTAGCTGTAATAAAAATAATAAGAACAAGAACACAAGTACAAGTGGACATCAACTGCATTGACTTTGTAAGTGAGAAAATTGACAGATATCTAAGTTGGCAACTGCCCAAAGGCCTGCAAACCATATGCTCCTAAAGATGGGGATACACTGCATGATTTTATAAATTTTGTTGTTTAATTCCAACACTGTATACACCGTATGAATAAATTGGCTTCGATGTAAAGCCAAAGCTCACGATTTATGTGCTCACATTGTACGGTCCGATTGTTAGCAGAGACCTAAGTGCTCACACTGTACATGTAAAAACAGCCCACTGGCTCCTGTTGACCGTCCTGGCAGTTGACAGTTGTCAATGAAGATTTATTTGAATGCTCTGAATCAAGTTTTTTTATTAGCAACAATGCTAACAAGGCAGAAGCGCACCGCCCTAACCATTTGTGCCATCCTGTGCACCAAAACTTCTAAAAAGAGGCACCCGTGCACAGACAGATCAATCAGAATAACTAAATCTCATCAATTATATTAGATTAATTTAAAATTATTACCAGGCAGCTTAAGAATAGCAGCTATTTCCTGCCAACATTTCTCTTGTTCAGGTTGGTCGTGGCAGTTGTAGATGAAAACATCAAAGAGGGAGGAATGCTGTTGCCATGACCAACCTGGCCTCCATATTTTCAATCCAGCATTGTGTTTCCACAGTGTTTTCGCTCTGTTTGTCACCTGGCACTGGCACAGGGAGTTAAAAATGCCCTGATGTGGGGAAATTGGCTCATTGCTCTGCTTCAACTGTGTGGGAGCCCGAGAAGGCTGGCCAAATTTTCTGACATGACAGAAGTTCATCTGACTGTCAGACAGTCATTTGGGAGCAGGTTATCGGCCCTGGATCCCCCCTACACTGCACAGCAAATGACACCCAATGAAGCTAAAAATCATGCTGTGTATGCCCAGCTTAAGCCTCAGAATTCGTGTAAAAAAAAAAGTTGGCTTGCTGTGGTAATTTTTGCACCTAGTGTTAAGGCTTAATGAAACATACATTTAAAACAAAAATTATTGATTATTGTATTTTTCATGTTGAGTTTTTTACTTAGTGAGGTCTGCTCTTGTGTCCAATGGAATTCTGTTTTAACAGCACCTCTGCAGCAAACATTATGGTCTCAAAGATCTGGTACTTAGTAAACTTTTACCACAGGCTACAGTTTTTTTTAATTGAGATTGGTATAAAACAATATTTATACTGTTTGATGCTGTTTCCCCAATGTATGTAAAGTTTAAATAAAAGAGAGCAAAATGGAGCACTATATAGTGCCAAACTACATTGACAATGTGATGTGTTCCTGTCTGAGGTGATGGTACAGGAAGACTAAAAGAGACAGATAGAGCTTTATGTATCCTAAGGGACTTAGGTTTTTTTGCAGCAGTTGCAGTACAAAATAGCCTTGGAAAGAGTGCAAATATTTTGAGTGCAAAGTAAAGTATAAAATAAAATATAAAATTGTAGAATGGTAAGAAGCAAATCTAAAACAGACAACATATACTGGTCAAAAACAACGCTCAGTCATACCCAAACTGGAGTGTGACTTTCAAACTTTTGGTTATTTGGAGACATTTCAGAAGCCAAACATTTTGCCCGGTTGACTTGCCCAGATTCAGTAATTTTCATATGTTTTGTGTGTCTATCATGGGAAAGTAGTTAAACGGTTTCTTTTTTTGTCTATCAAGTGTCTGCTTAGTGACAAAATCTGAAACAGGTGTTTTATTTTGGAAAATGACTGGATTCTCCATGCCATTTTTGTGTCTAATTTCCTATCTGATGTGATCTGCTCTTTGCAGTTTGATTTGGCTTCCATCAAAAATAGATTCACTGCCTATTCTCCATGAAACAGATTGGAGAGCCACTTTCAGACACTTGTGAAATGCTCTGGGACAGCCTGGTGGAATCATAGGCATAGTCTTAAATGGCAAAAATCAGGTCAAGGTGATTTTCAGGGGTAAGTACTTGGTAACATTTTTTTTATGTTTTCTCACTGCCTTTGGGTCATATTTTCAAAAACCTATGCATATTTTATAAGTGTTGTGTTATTACTTCAAGCAGGTTAATTTAGAGATGCCTCTGTCAAAATTCTTTCATTGGTTGCACAATAATTTACTACATTGCAATGCACACAAGACAGCTATGTTTCTTGTTGATCCAACTACATATGTTTTTTTCTTATTCTTGATTGCACAACTTCTCCGACCAATACAGTTAAGAAATTAGGAATTGTATCCAATTCGTCTCCTACATTTGAGCCATATATCAAGTCTTTAACATGGACTGCCTTCTTCAACCTTCTTAAAATAGCCCAGATGTACCATATTTGATCAAAATCAGATGCTAAAACCTTTGTACATATGTTTTTAACATCTAGAACAGTTACTGTTATAAACAGACAAAAAGTCTGCATTTGGTTGACAATGCAGCTTCCAGTCTCCTCACAAGATTTGAGAATTGGATCATATAACACCGGTACTGAAGTCTTGTCATTTACCAGTTATGCAAGAGTTGATTTTACAAAGCTGTTCATCACATTCTTACCTATTGTATTTAAATAGACTCTTCATATCTTTAGCCTTTTATCTCTATATGCTCCTTAAAATTCCCTTAATTGCAGTTTCTTCACAATTCCTTTGATTCGGTAGCTCTTTTGGTCAAGTTTTTGCCCACTGAGCTCCCCTTATCAGTAATAATCTACCTCTGCAATTTTTGTAGGCAAATTTTTTTTTGGCTATGCTTTTAAATTCTGACTGAAAACATCTTTTTTATGAACATTTTGATCTCTCTTAATTTCATCAACTGGGAACTCAAATAAGTTATGGTTTGTCTTCCTTGACAAGTAGCTCCCCTACCTTCTTACGGCTAGTGGTACCTCTGTGTTTGTGTGTGTGTGTGAGTGTGAGAGAGAGAGAGAGAGAGAAAGAGACAGAGAGAGAGAGAAAGAGAGAGAGAGAGAAAGAGAGAGAGAGAGAGAGAGTGAGAGAGAGAGAGAGAGAGTATGTGTGTGCGTGTGTGCACTTGTACATGTCGTGTTACATGTTTTCTTTTCTCCTATATTTACTGGCTCGTAAACATGAATAGAGACCCTGGGTAATGTGCACTCTAAGTAAACTGGGGCTGCAGTTGAAGAGAACAAGCATGATGCTGTTTTTGGTTAAACAGGTCAAGCTGCCAAATTAAGTTCTAAAGAAAAGATATTTTTGGCAACAGAGGATAATGGAGGTTTAGATTTTGCATATTCATACAGGTGGTTGAGTTTGTAATAGAAAAAAACAGTAATTATGGGTAAGTTTTTATTAATTCACAGCAATAATATTACAGTTGAAATGTAGTAGCTATGTGTCTGATATACATGTGTCTCTTGCCATGCTAGGTTTGACTGAGGGTGAAGAAAGGTTGGCTGCAACAGCCGTGGCCTGGATTGGTAGGAATGTTTGGCGTGGTGACCTGGTTCCCAGTGGGTCGGTGTAACTCGCAGAAATACCTTGACAATTTAATGAGCAAATACAACATATATATATATATATATATATATATATATATATATACATACAGTATATATATAGAAACCTTGTTTTATACTCAGATACAGGAATAAAGATAAGCTTGTTTAAAGCTGATATTTTAAATGA
>JAQMCX010000020.1:6227241-6241216 GCA_029814765.1 Acanthurus leucopareius
TCTACAACTAATACAATATAAAATACTCCACAGAACTCACATCACTGGGCAGAAAATGTTTAAAATGGGATTCACTTCAGAAATTTGTACCAACTGCACTCAAAACAACCCAGACAGTTATATTCATGCAATATGGCACTGCACACCTGTCCAACAATTTTGGGAAAAAGTCACCGAATCACTCTCTGTTTTCTTGGGGTGCCACATCCCTTTATCCCCCTCACTCTGTTTACTATCAACAACCAACGTGATCGAAGAATATAATACTCCTCACTTCCCTAACTATCGCCAAGAAAACTATCCTTATGAACTGGAAATCAAAAAACAACACAAACATCGCACAATGGAAAAATTTACTTATGGATCACATCTCTCTAGAATACTTATCCAGCCCCATCCGACACACTGCAATAGAATCCCTCTCGATCTAGTCACCACTCATCAGCTTTTTACAGACCTGACCCTATTCATGAACTTCAACCTCATTATTATAAATTTATGAAGAAGAGAAAAAAAGGAAAAGGAGGGAAAAGGGAAGAAGGGGGGGAAAGAGAAAAGAAAAAAAACACTGATAAAAATTTGGTGCCATCAACTTTTGAACTTGCTTTTGTGTTGCAACAAAAAATGCTTTGCATTAGGATGTTTGAATTAGGGAGCATTGGTGCATGCATTATGAAACTGTTATGTAATGAGTATAAAAGAAACAAAAAAAATGGGGATGTTTGAATGAAGTTAACCTAAATGTCTGTTGTATGTACATGTATATGTGTATTGTATATATGAATTTAATGGACTGTATAATACAAATGTATATTAAAAGTTTTGCAGATTAAAAAAATTAAAAAAAATATGTTTATTTTATAAAACTTTTGGTTGAATTTATAACAGATTAATTGATGTACAGCCAAGTCAACAGTGGAGAAGTATTTTCAGGAATATAAAATGGTAAATGAACTGCTTTTTCACTTTTGACCATTCAAAACACCTTTACAATTTAAGTCAGCATTCACCCATTCAAACATTAATAGCAACCTGCTCATGAGAGACACATACATAAAAACATACACACACACACACGTGCACACACACGCAGACACACACGCACAGCAAGGAAAAAGCCATTAAGTGCAGTTTTGGGATCATTATATTGCCCAAGGAAAGTGCAAACAGGAGTAGCCAGGGACTGAACGACAGCTTCTGATTTGTGTAAGACTTGCTCAACGTGCCTTTGGAGCCACAGCCACTCCAAACTCACTGAAACATGGACTGTAGCCTCCCAAAATAAAATCAATACATGGCATAGCTTCACAGCAGATACTACTATTGATTTGTCCCATACACGTCCACCCACTTGTTAAAACTATAAAAATTTCTGTCAAATCCCATACATACAAGAAAATGGCTTTTGAATAGCCTTACATTACATTGACTACCATGTGTGAAAGGGCTAGTCATGTCAAAGAGAGTTGAGGTAAGCAGCACAATGCAGTCAGTAGGAGGTTCAGGAGGCTTGTCTCCTCAACTTCTTCAACCAAATATCATTCAGATTTCAACAAAATCTTTAAGTGTCTTTAACCTGCAAAACACCAAGCCAGAACTAATGAACAGCCTTTACTCTAACTGTGCATATACATACGGTATGTTATCTATTTTTACCACGTATTGGCTGCTTAAAACTCATCAATTAAAAGATTTCACACAATGTGTGTACAGTAGTCCAAGTGGATATTTCTAGCCTCCAACAGTCTGAATCATCTTTAAGTCAGGGTTTATCAGCTGTTCATAGAATACAATTAAATTCACAAACTGAGGAAGTTGAGTTCTGACATCCCTTGGTGGCTTCTTTAATTATTCTCAGGAGCATTGTTTTTTATCTGTGGTTTGGACATTGAATTCATCTCCCCATGCCAGCCTTGAATCATTAGGCACCTTATTTGACTGGTATGTATTCAGTGAATAACTTCGGGAGATTTCATAACCGAGATTCCTTGAAATAAAAGATAGGACTCTGGAATGAGGGGTTGTTTGAAAATCTCTGACCCGACAAAGGAGACATTCCTATTACACAGACTGCCTTAAATTCTGTGTAGGAACATCATGTTGGTCTGACCTCTCAGAAACTTTAAAATTTAGAATATCACACGTGTCAGGAATCCAGTGGTTACCCTCCTGAATTCAATTTTGGGCTTGATGAAATTTAAGCAGGAGGATTTCAAGTACTGAATCATGGGTTAGTTTTCAATACAGCTAAAGATTTAGCCCATATAGACTGTAGATAAAATGGGGTGTGACTGGGGTTCAGTAGGTTACCTAAAATGAAGCACTGGCGGTTAACAGTATTTTAAATTGAGAGAGAGCTCTCTCAGCTCAGTATCTTTTTTTGTCTAACATCATACGCAGAGTGAGAGAACAGAGGGAACAGAGGTTCTGGGGGCTGCACCCCTTCACACTGTGCTGGGTTTTTAAGTTTCCCCAGCTGCCTGTTCAACAGCAAGTTGGTTGGGGTTTGTGTTTCGATTAATGCATGAAATTAAACAAGTTCTTAGCCTGAATACTTAAAGCAGAGGATGGCTAATGTGCCTCTTTCTGTAGTGAAGAAGGCCCTTTCGACAACTAAGCCCACAAATTAACCTTTTGCATCTGTGAAAGAATACAATGGTGTTTTGTACAGTTAAAATTCATGTACAGATGAGACAAATAATTTACAGCACGTGAATTTAGACATGAATGATAAAACAGCACCATACTAGTTGTTTTCCCTGCCTTTAGTCTTAGTCCTAAACAAGGCTAACTGCACCCTGACTCTGTCCTTGATTCAAAGGCATGAGATTGATATCAGTTTTCTCTAATCTCAACCTCAGAAGGGAAACTAATACTTGTGCTTTCCAAGATGTGGAATTTTTCCATTTGAACAAAATATTCTGGTGACAAAAGCTTCTCTCAAGCTATAGCCAAAGATTTTCATATTGGCTTAAGGCTCAAGGAAAACTATAAAGGAAAGACCTCAGTCTAAATGGCCATTTTATTTTTATCAGTCGACGTGTATTGCAACAGGATATAAACAGGATAAAAAGGATAAAAGCCAAAAAAATGCTCAGAGACAAATTTTCATAAGAAATTATTTATAAGATGAACAAACTTGTTTTTATCTTAGCTGGGGACTCCTTTAATGACAAGTTAAAACTTACAGCTACTTGTAAATGAGTGTGTTTTCCAACATGGTAAAACTTGCCAGTTGAATCTTTGTGACCAGATGAGAGGCTTTATTATTTTCACAAAAGCAACACCATTGGCCTACTTGATTGCTGCACTGGGACATGGTCCTTTATTACCATGAGAACATGCACACACCATAGTTTATTTTGATTCAGTTCTGCTTCTTCATTGACTCACTGGGGCATCAACTGTGCTAAAGGTAAAGAACCACAATGTGAGATTACCAGATGCAACAGGCTCAAACTTCTCAGAAAAGTAAACCATGCTAACAATGAAAAAACAATGCAATGCTTACACTCCTAGCATCATTTTTTGATTGTGTTGGCTTGACTACAAGCCAACACCATGAAGTGTTTGACCCTCTACTCTGTACACGTGTGGGACCAGTTTTAATGTCTTTTAACATCAACACCACAACATATTTCTTGCACTCAAGCTATCAACCTTTTTTTTGGTGCCATCACATTTGAACTATTAAGTCAAAGGTGAAGTAGTAGCAATAACAGAAATCGCTAGTATTACAACATAACAGCAACATCTATTGCTTAAACTAGAATTAAAAAAGTACTAACAATGCAGTTTATTAGCTATATGCCACAGTCATTTTAGTTTGTTTTTTTAAATCTCATTATGGACCATTAAAAATTAAAAAAAAAACAAAACACCAGCTGGCCTCTGGGCTGTAGTTTGGCTATCCCAATGAAAAGTCATGTTTACCAAATTTATTACCAATGAAAAGTCATGTTTACCAAATTTATTAAAATTCATCTTAAGGGGAACATGTACAATATTTAATGACTGTCCTTGTGATATATAATTTTCCACATTTTTTTCTTTCTCACTGAAACAAGGGATGCTTGCTAATCCATCAAGTAGATGTTAAGATGAAAAATTTTCTAACCTATGTGAGAGAAAAAGTCAGGGAATCACAAAGTCATTAAGACTCACAGTCAAGGCACCACAGATGTGTGTACAAAATGTCAGGAAAATCCATGTGATAGATTTTTAGATATTTCAGCCTTGACTAATTTGATGGACTGACAAAACATTTCCATCCCTGAAGTCACACAGCAAGTGTGACTAAGCAGTCAAATGGCATTTTAAGCCATTAGCTTGAGGGGCCTTGCAGATGAAATAAATATGCAACTGTGTTAAGTTTTATTTCTGTCTAACAATAACAAGTCTGTTCTAAACTAAAGACTTAAACATCTCAACATCCTCTTGTAGATGGCTCTCGTTTTAAAATCTAGTTTCTAAGCCTTTAATTATCTTAGTTTGTCTGGTGCTCATGTGGTGCACATCCCTAATTAAAGATTTTTGAAGAGGATGATACTCTGTTTTTTTTTTTTACTGTCAATAAACCTTATGAAAAGACCCAAATTAACCATTAAAATATCTAAATCTTAGTAGTCTCTGTGCTTTAAAATGCAATACATCTTAATCATCTATGCCTTAAAGCTTCATAAATGTTTAAAAACTAAAAACATCTATCAGGATGCCACACTGTTGCATTGGATGACACGCCCCTTCATCACAATGGATATACATACACTGTAATACATTTTAACTGAGTCCAAAATACACTTTCCTGCTTCCTCATTTACTCATTAGTACACCAATGATACTAATCCATTACTAACGATACTCCCAGCTGATTCAAATACTCTTGTTGGGGTAGTGTTTGATAATAACTGCATGGGAGAGCTGTTTTAAGAGATTATGTGTTTTTTTTTTTAAAAAAGAAAAAAAGAAAAAAAAGGGAATCTACTTGTAACCACTTAGAAAAACCATCTCCAGGGCTACACACACACTTGTCATTGCAGTGTACAATATCCATAATAGGAATATGAAGTTGCCATTGTCCACAATGTACAGACTGCAGCAGGTGGGTATGGGATGTCAACAGAGGCCTAGCAGAAGTGTTTTGACCTGAGACCCCCTAATACATTAACAAAGCAATGCAACATCTTCACCAGAGATTATGGATCAACAAGAGTGAAAAACAGTACAAATAGCAATGATTTGTTTATTTGAAGACAGTAATTCGAAGTAAGTAAATTGAAATTTTTTGAAAATAAATCAGTTTGAGACCAGAGAGATTATGTTTCTAAGTTCTCGTTCTGCATTTGTGACACATTAAAATTTGAAAGGGAGCCATAAATTCATTATCATTGCGTCCCTGATGATATTTTCCTTGATAGTGCTACATCTTGAACCACAAGTCTGTGTTAAGGTCATTCAAAAAATGAACAAAGAAACACTGATGTTAAAAAAATGCAAGAAATAAAAGAAAAGTATGTGGTATAATTGATTTTATCTAGTTATAAAATCTAACAGCATTGCCACAGGGGCTGGCTCTATGGGATTGAGGATATGGTTCCCCCAACAAATAACTCATGCCATGCTGTTTCTCCCACACTGCTGAGTACAAAGACACAAAGACAGTTAAAAACCAGAGGCAAGCTGTTAAACAACCCCTGCACCTTAGGTCTCATCTTCTCTCATCAGCTAACCACTACTGCATGTTGTCATTTTAATGTCTTAATCCTTGCTGCAAACTCACCTAAACAGCCCCTAAGAAAATGCTCTCCTTTCAAAAATACTGATTCCAATGCCTCTTAGTGTTCTCTGAATGTTTCTTGGTGGCTGGCATTAACTCAATTGAGATGCATTAATCTAACAGCTCACTGTGGCTGCTTATGCTCTGTTACCTCCTGACATATAAGAAAAAAGATCTGCTGAGGAAAAAATGACCAAAATAATAGTTGTTGTCTTGTAAATAAATTTTCAACTGCTGTCAGTGCTAAACTGTGACAATACACTGTGTTTTCTTTGACTGCTTCACAAGAAAATCCTGTTTCACCAGTTGAACACTGTCAATCTTAACTAGTAGTCATAAATGTTGGGTTTGCATAAGTAACATATTAATGTGAATGCTGAATCATTTCTTGTTTATCTCACATGTATGTGAAAGCAATCTAAAGGCATCAAAAGCCAAGCATCAAGAGCTTCATCATTATATTTGAATTATATTGCAAGAGCTTATTGAAGATATTTATGCTGTTATCCACTCCCTAGGATCCATTTACAGCTTTTGTTATTCCCATTGTGCAATGACTCATGACTCCCAATGAACAAATGAGTTGCGGTGAGGTGATTAATTAGGTGGTTTTCAAGAACAGTAATGATGATGCCACTTGTCAGAAGATCAGGCCTCTCGTTCACAGTGCAGTTTAACAGCACAAAGCCTGTTTCTATTCAACAACAGGTTTTGTCTGTCATAGCTGAGCAGCAGCTGGATAAACAGCTTGATGTGGGCCTGGAAGCTGCTACTTGTCCTCACTAGCTGCAGAAAACAGATGATCCTTCGTCTCTGTCCTTCCTCATAGGCATGGTTCCTTTGCCAAAAAAGGAAAGATGTCTTGATAACTGTAGGCAGTCTTTGAATATGTTGTTTATTGATTGTTTGTTTATTTCTTGGGTTTTGGTAAAAAAAAAAAAAAGAACAATAGTCTAGTCACACTTAAAACCATTTCAGAAGAGCTGAAAGAAGAACCAATATCATTTACTGAAATTAACGTATCAATAAAACAATGTAAAAATAGTTTGTTACAAGTACAAATCCTGCATTCAAATTTTGTCTTCAGTAAAACTACCTAAGTATTAGCATCAAAATATACATAGAGTACAAATTAAAGTACTCTCTTATAAGTAAAATGATCCTTGAGACAGATTCATAAAATGGATATATAAAATCAATCACTCTGACTTGTCATTAGCCATGATTTAAAAAATGAAAATGAATGAGATGTTTTAATTCTTTGGGGATTTCTGAGTTTTTTGTCAATTTCTTAGTCATCTGAAATGAAAGAGGCTCAAAACAGACACTTTAAAGGTTGTAAACCACTGGTTTGATTTTTAACAATGCAATGTATTTTATAAGCGACTTTCTCAGTGAAATAATCTTTTTAAATAAACAGTCATTGCAACTTTTGAATAAATATGGAGAGGTAAAACGTAAGAAGTTACTCTCTACAGCTTAGTTAAGTGGAAGCTGGACATACCAGTTTACAAAGATAAAATCAACAATGTAAATGTTATGTTTGAATTCAACTCTTGTGTATTTCAAACAGACTCACACTGTTAACACTGCATTATGTAAGTACCCCACATTTAATTAGCTACACTTAATAAACACTTTTTTTAATCTGAAAATTGTTATTATAGCAAAATGAGCGTACTGTTTTTTCTGTATGAAAGATTTTCACAATTTCAGCCAATATTTTAAACTATCAATTTCCTCTATTTTAAACACTGTACATCTCAATTTTATAATGTATATTATTTTACAACTTTTTTTTTCCAACCGCAAATTTCCATCATATGTTTATGATTTGACTTTAATGTATGTACTTCTTTTCTTTTTCTTTTTTTTTTGTTGTAACTGTTGTGCAAACCAGCACAAAAGAAAAAAATGTGAAAAACTTCTTGGCATTTGAGTTTTCTTTTAGTCTCAATTTCTGGTATATAACTTTCTGTGTATCTGTACAATTTTCCTAGAAAAGAGTCACTAGTCTCAAAGAAATGTAATTTTTATAGCTCTGACTGAACAACAAAATGGATTGGTATTATTTTGCTAAAACATTGCAGTGAAGAGGAAGAGTAGTTGAAAGCATACAGTACTTGCCTTCTTTTGTGGATAATGGGTTGAAGGCCAATATCATGTTTGTATTGAATGTGAGGGCCACAACTTATAATACTGTTGTCTCTGTATGCTTTCTTATGATCGAACAAATGACTGTCACTCATTCTAACAACAGGATGTGTTTGAGATCAGTATGAGATACTTGATGTAGCATTATTTACTTGAACTTTTTATCATTAATGACATTATTTTATTCATTTTAAATAATTTTTAAATAATGTTATTAGGGAAATACAATCCGCAAGTGTTGTGAATATGCACTGTATAGTTACAGTCACCTAAAAGAGCAAAGGGGATGAATTTTACGCATTTTGAATTTTAAATAATTTCAAACATCTGTTATTCTCAGGTATGTCCCATTAATGTCTATAGGCATATTAATGTTTAATGTTTATTAAAGCTAATGGTCTAAGTGCAGTGATTTTAAGTATTCTGCAGGCAGACTGATGCTTGCTTACATGTCATGTAATGATACTTTTGCCTGTCACTATTTTGTTATGAAAAATGCACACTTGTGCTCCTGTACAGCACTGCACAGTGTAATTGAAAAACAAGGGGAAGCTGTCAAGGCAGATGAGAAAGTCATTTAATTTTGCGGGTGTTTGGCCATAAATCACAGTTCTAGCCATATTTATAAAAGATGGCTGTCAGGGAATCATCAAAGTGATTACAGTCCTGTGGGAATGAAGACCATCCTCACCAAATTTCATGTCAATCTATTCAATAGTTGTTGAGACATTTCACTCTGATCCACACATGTCAATCTCATGGTGGCATTAAATGAAAAGTTTGGAAATGACTAAAGTAATTTGATTTAATCCTCAAAGAAGCATGACAGTCTGTATTTAATTGCATTGCAATCCTTCTAGATTTGATTATGCCCAAAAATCAGGTCTTGAGTGGTGGACCAACCGACACTGCCAACCTCAGAGACAAAAAAGGGGGATCCAAGTGGAGTGTAAACCAAACTAGTGGCCAGGACAAGATAGCTTTACTGCATTTTGGTGTAAGATCATTTAAGGCTGCAGGGTCTTTATTCTAAAAAACATACTGCATGCTGACTAAATCAGTGACATATCATTGTCGCTGAAACAGGAAATAAAACAAGATGTATCAGCTTTTTTATATATTTTTAACTCACAGAAATCTACAAGTATATTTTGGTCTGTTTCAAAGGTTCATGCATCAAAATATACTTACAATCTTTCAAATAATAAATGGTTAGATCCCTAATATTTTAATAGAGTTTTTCCATACTGTAATTCTGCCAATGCTACCTCTGTCTGCTCGTATATATGAAACACTTAATTCATGTCTATAGGTTCTGGTTCTGTAAGAAAACTAAGAATCTAATAAGTAACTGCTCACAACAAACACAAACAAACACATGCAAAAATGTTAATTAAAATGACAACATACTCAAGTTTAGTAAGTAATGGGATCACCAAACTTATTCTGACTCATCCTGTGCGGAACATAAAACATGTCTGTTCATTGCAGTCAGGCCAGAAATTGTCTTGCATTGCGATTCACTAAAAATGCTAAATTCTACCATCATTAACATCTACTGAGTCATGCTGGCGAAAAAATGGCTAGAAATTGCTACGTGATAATAGTTTTTCCCAGTTTTCCTAAAAAGGCGAGAGAACTCTCGGTGTTAGTTTAGAGCCCATAACTAAAGGCATCAATTAATTTAATTTCTATGTTTTGGGAATAGAGAATGTGGTGGGTATATCACTTTATGAAAAAAAGCGCACTGACTTTAACAATAGTAGTCTTTTAGTGGGGACATGCCTACAAATTTTTGCTGTCAATTGGTCACGGATGCACCCTTTGCTGTCACTATTTAAAGCAATAGAAACCCTAAGTTTGTTTTTTTTTAATTGGCTAAATATGTGCTGTTTTGCCTTAAGGGCAATATTGACTTCATTATCTGTCTGCTTTCTCACAAGGTTCTTCATGCTTTTGCTCTCTCTATCTGTTCTCTTTCTCTCCATCCTCTTCTCCCCCTCTTTACATGGACACTTGCACATAAACATATTATATGCAGTTAGAATTTGATAATTAATAAAACAAACAAACTTTCTCACCTGGCTGTTTGTCTCTGTCTCTCCCTCTCTTTCTCTCTGTTAACTCTATCCCTCTGTCTTTGTGCTGTTAACCTGGAGGGAAACAAAAGTTATGATCAAATCTTAACAGAGTATTTATAGTGCAGTAAGATGTTGGAAGATTGAGGGCAATCCAAATCAATTTATAACATTATCTAATATAAATATGAATTAGTTGCAGGTAATGTAGTCAGGTAAAACCATTAAGACCTTACATGAAGAAAGTAATCTGTATATCTAAAACCCAGCATTTCCTCACAGTCATACAGAAAGCTCAAAAAAGGCTTTAGCTCAGCAGATGTCATAACTGCCTCTGCAAATTAATGCTGCAATTTATACACAACTAAATAGAAAACGATGTGTCAAGTTCCAATGCTTCAATTCACTAAAGGTTCTGTAAATGTACCAAAAGGCCAGATTCTATCAGAATAAGAAACATTGTGACTACTTAAGCAGAAATAATCAAGTGCATCACTTAACTTGTGAGTTAATAAGTTTGGAATACATGCAGAGTAGCTCAGCTACGTCACTTAATGCTGACTATCATTGACAGTTTGGTTAGGTCACCAGGACTCAAACTCTAGACTTCTGGCTCTAAGTTCTTTATGTGATCAACCACTCTACATAGACTTCCACTTCCCTCGTGACTTTTATAAGAGTGTCTAATAATGTCATGATTGGGTTAATCGTAGTTTTGGACTTGAAAGCCCCTGTATGTCAGTAACAAAAGCTTAAGGGGTACCCCATATTGAAAAAGTGAGGCCAAGGCATCCTGCTCAATCTACCAAATGTAAAGATTCTGGAGTTAGATAGGCACTGCCAAATCGTTCTGGGATTGTCATGTAAGCTCAAGATTAACACCTGACCAGAACTGCCTGTTTGATTTAAGGTTCAAGCTTCTCCTCAAATGAAGCCTAAGCTAATTTTTAAGCCACCTTTAAAAATCTGAAAAAATTAGGATTTCTTGAGCGTATCATTAAGATACAGTATATGTATCAAGACTGATACAGGTGTTTTTGGTGAATCATTTACTTTCCACCTTTTATATTGCAACTGTTGTACAGCAGTTTCCCTTGGGATAAATAAAGCTTCTTGAATCTTGAATCTTTATCAGATAACATAAAGCAAATCAAAATTTTATCCTTTTTTACTCGGCTCTATTGCAATTTTTTTTTACAGAACCCTATAACGTTTCTTTCTGTGTGTCAATAAATTTCTTATTTTCTATGTTTCTCTTTAGGGATCAGGACCATCCCTAATAAAACATGGGTTACTGAGGAATTGCCAGCTCAGAGTCAAGCTCTTATATAAGTAACAAAACTTGAAGGGCCTGTGAGGTTGATGACAGAATAATTAGCACATGTAGAAACCTTATTTGTTAACCTTGTCTTTCTGTTTGGTCTTGTTTCAGGCGTAAATGCAGCATGACAACATCTGTTCATACTCTAGTATCTCTGATGGGAGGACCGTGAGGACCAGTCGCCACTATGCAATGTGTGTAAGGAACCAGAGGTGGTGTTGTTGCCCCAGGCGGGATGCTGCTGACAGCTGGTCAGTATGACTCTGCTGGACTTGTGGCTGTCGCGCTCTATCCCCATGTGCCTGCTCCTTCAGAGCCTTGTCCTCATGGCCCTGTGCTTCCCCTCGGCCAGCATGTGTCCAAAGGGCTGCATCTGCCAACGCGACCCTCACCTCCACGGTCTCAACGTTTCCTGCAGTCAGTCCCGCCTCAAAGAGATCCCTCCCAGCCTTCCAGTCGACACTGTCCTCCTGAGACTGGACCACAACCAGATAGGCACCGTGCCCGATCAAGCCTTCCATGGACTCAGGCTTCTGAGAGAGCTCAACCTTTCATACAACGCGGTGGAGACTTTAGGGGAAGGTGCCTTCAGTGGCATAGAGGCCACATTACAGGTGCTGGACCTCTCCCACAACCGCATCACTAGCGTACACAAGGATGCCTTTGCTCGGCTCAAGGCCCGTGTCATTGTGGATGATAACCCCTGGCATTGTGACTGCGCCCTCCAACAGGCCATTGGTGGAATGGCCCACAACCATGAGGCTGCTGCCCGTGTCCTCTGCAGGAGCTCTGAACTTCTTGACCAGGAGGGACGACCTTTCTTGGCAGTGGACACAGACCTCTGTAATCTGGCAAAAAGGACAACAGACTACGCTATGCTGGTGACCATGTTTGGTTGGTTTGCCATGGTTATTTCATATGTGGTGTATTATGTCCGTCAGAACCAGGAGGATGCACGACGCCACCTGGAGTACCTTAAGTCTCTCCCCAGCAAGCCTAAGAAACCTGACGATGCTGACGACATAAGCACTGTTGTCTGACAGCAGCCTCAGAGTGACTGAGTCCCATGCAAAACCTTATGAACACCAAAATGATTATGTAACAGGACCCAAATTTATAGTGTTTACTATTTCAGACTTTTAGGGGATGTTGGTATCAAGTCTGCTGAGAAGTCTTTGTATTCAGAAGATGTTGTCATATGTCCTTATCAGGGTTTGTTCATGAGAGATCTTAGATGAGATGAGAGGGGAGGCCACAGAGTCTAATAGTCAAACACCAATATTGTCTTTTCTACAAAAATTGCATATGAAATTTAAAAAATTTGAATCTCAGGTTTAAATATTACCATGATAATGACTTTTTTTTTAGAATAAAATTTGGGATTCTGATAATAAGACAAACATTTGTAAGATGTGGCCCTAAACCTTATTTCCAAGAGTCCTAATTTTGATATGTCAGAGCCCACTATAAAATTTACATTTAGTTTTGCAAACAGTTGTGCTTCTTACATACCCCTTAAAATCAAATTTAAATTACAACATTTTCGTCAACAGTTTGCACAGAAATTTCAGCAACTCTGAATTAATAGCAGCCTTAAGGAGATTATTTGATATATACATTGTGTACTATTGTAGACCATTATAGTCTAGAATATGAAGCATGTAGGTATGAAAAATAAAGAAGTCTAATCTTCCTGCTTCCCTTGAGCTGCCTGATTTGTACAGAGAAAATTACAATAAAGACAGCTTTGGTATAGACTAATGGCCAAGATTCCACCGAAACATTTAATCGACTATGTCACATTGTGGATATAGAGGATACTGAAATCTACAGAGGCCCAATTCGATCAAGAAAAAAAAATTGAAAGGTAAGATATCACAAAATGATGAGATAACTAATCAAAATCATATTTAACTTAAGCTAGCTGGTCATTATTAGCCGGGTTAAATCGGCTTAACTGTGCTGGGTCCCAACTCTAACTAGGTATTAGTTCAAAAGCCACCAATATACAAAAAAAGTACACCAAAGCAGTAATACATTATGCGCTCAAGCGTTTACAAAATAACCAGTAGTTTTGACTGTTTATGTAATGATCAAGAAGTGATTCCTAGATACATCATTGAGGCCTAGTATATCAATTGATGACTTACTAACTCATAATTTTTAAGTACTGTGAATGAATGTTTTTGTCATTCCTTACCTTTCAGAAAGATGGTGTGCATTCTTTTTCAAATAGCCACACTTATTTATAAAATCTTATCATCACTGTAATGCTGCTGATTTTAGTTCTTAAGAGACTGGTCCTTGTTGAAGAATGAAAGTGAGATTCTTTACAAGGTCAGCAAAGATGAGGCCAATTAAGTTTCAGTGTTTAAAAATGTGCTGCTCCAAATTAAAAAAAACAAACTTTTTTTTTTCATTTATAGCAGTTAGCTCAGTTAGTTTTACATTATAGTTATAAGGTGTCCCTATTATAATGAGATATTTTCATAATAACATGGATATAACAACAAACTGAACAATTAATTTTTGATGATAATCTTTTAATTATGTTATCACTTCAAGTGATAACATACCGTATTTTCCGCACTATAAGGCGCATCGGATTATAAGGCGCACCTTCAATGAATGGCCTATTTTAAAACT
>JAQMCX010000020.1:6270181-6290367 GCA_029814765.1 Acanthurus leucopareius
GTGTTTTTGTGTGTGTGTGTGTGTGTGTGTGTGTGTGTGTGTGTGTGTGTGTGTGTGTGTGTGTGTGTGTGTGTGTAGTCACAGTATAAGCAGTGTGGCAAGTGAAAGATGCATCATTTTAAGCATTCAGTGACATCTCCTATAAACACACAGAAAATAACTGCGTAATGACATGGTACAGTTGCTCATCTGCAGGTCTTACTTTGTTGACCCATAGCCAGTAGTATTGTGATGTGCTAACAGTCCGTTTCATGTTCACCACATCTTTCTACAAACCAGACTGTCATATGCAGTATTTTTCTGGGGGGTTTTTTCTTGTCCCCAGAATCAATAATTATTTGTGATTAATAACTGTGATCTCAGGGCTGGTCTATATGAATATACCTGCTGTATAAGATTGGAAACAAGTAAGACTGCAATTGCTACTTTGCCACTTGACATTTTGCTTGGAGGACGTTATGTGTCATAGTGCATTCAATGTACTTCTGATTCAGAGAGAGATGATGCAGTGTTAAATTAATTATAGATGCATGTTTCATTTAAAGAAAAAAAAAATTGCCCATGAATACCTGTCATTTTTCAGATTTTAAAATGAATATTTTTTAAAAGCAGAAGAAGTTAATACCGTACGGTTCGTGTGCCTCTAAGCTGGGGACAGCTGTGGCTGAAGGCAACATGTTTTAAGGTTGTCAGTGTATCCCGTACTCGTAAACATGATAACTCAAGAGGGCCTTCAAGGGTTGTCCCCTTAGACTCAGGGTGAACTGAGAAGATGGTCAAGGTCAAGAGTCAAGGTCATTGTGGCCTCAGGTCTGTCCTATTCCTGAGCCCTTGTCTCAACAACCACCTTGAGGGAATTTCAAAAATTTAAGACAAGCATCCACTTGGGCAGATGAACTGGTAAAAACTGGGTGGTCAAAGGTAAAAAGGTCACTGCAACCTTACAAAACACATTTTTTGTTATGTGAATGTGTTCTCTGTAGTACTATATAAGTTTCTAAGTGCACGTAGAGAGTTTATAACTTGAAATATTTCACTGGAATTACACAAGTCAACTTTAATTTTACCAAAAAACCCCCACTTATTACCTTTTTATTAAATTCCTTCAAAGTATTCACCACATACAGTATATTGCATAAGTGTGGACCGCCATGCATGGAAACTGAAACTTGAATGGTTGGCAGTGGCATCCAACCATGATGCGGTAATTCTAGTTTATTTTGGCTGTATTAAAAATAGTATTTTAAAAAATACAACAAAGAACCAGTTTTACGTATGTTGTAACTTCTGTCCCACCAGAAAAGACTGACTCAGCATATCTTTGTATGACTGAGCCCCTAAAGTCACTGCTCCAATATACAAGCTAAGCCTTATGTTATTGGGTGTTTAATGTCTGTTAACTGTCGAATAAGAAAGACGCATTAAAGGCCAAGACCTGTTCTCCACATTCATAATACATCTGTGGTTATTTTGTCTGTAATATGAGGGAAGATATTTTCAGTCTTGTTTGAATGCCATTTTGTCGACAGCACATCTGCAAGCAGCGAAGCAGAGTCAAAAGAGCATGTGTCATTAAAAGTGTTCTTTTACTAAATTCATTTTTTTCCCTCTCTTTTCATTGGTTTCCTCCTGCCTCATGAACCTGCCTTCTTTGATGGCTTTCTTCTCACACCAACCCAGCTGTAAGTACCATGCTTACTTCTCGTCGACCGGTAGAGCATCTAAGTTATGCGGACTGTAGCAAGGATGACTCATTTAAAACTCTGTTTTCACTAAATACTCATCAGTACCTTTTTTTTTCTCAAGTTTTGGTATTGAGTAATTTGAGTCTAGACATACCTTTAAGGGAACAAAGATTGATTGCATCTGATTACATACATCTGATTGCTAATACGTCATTAGTAAATGTTAGCCAATTAACACTGCTGAAGGCTACTGTGCTACAGACAGGCAAAAAGACTGGAGCTGCTCTGGTGAGCGACCTAGCTGTGTGTCAAAGGGAAGGCATCGGATCTACCCCTTTGACATATCACATGTTATATGGACACTGCTTACATTATTATCCCATCTTATTGTCATTATGTCCTTGTGATGAAATGCTATTGAAATGACAATAATAATGTTAATTGCAATAATTTGTTGGACAATATATTGCTCAACAAAAATTGTTATTTTGACTTCAACTAATTTCTAAGTCTTCTGTAGCATATGATGCAACTGACACTCAGCAACCACACTAACTGGGTACACTTCATCCACTAAGGAAGACCTAAAAAAAGATAAAAGTTCCACCTTGAGTTTGAGGCGTTGTTTTTTTGTAGATGTCATGATGAAATATTTTGTTATATCCCTGCTAGAGTCTTTTGAACTGTACATCCACTCAAAATAAACTTATGTTGTTACTCAACTGTGCTTAATCAGAAAGCAGATGTTTACATAGACAGAGTGTATATATTTTTTTGTAATTGTGGCACCAGAGTAGTATAATGTGGCCCATAATGTGCTCTCTGACATCTGAGCCTGTAAATGTTACAACCTGCCACTATTTGTGCTTATTTTCCAGTGTAGTCTTGTGGCCAATGGAGAAATGTATCAGCTATATTTATTTTTGGTCCACAGCAACAGAAGAACCTGGAGGGCTATGTGGGCTTTGCAAATCTACCCAACCAAGTCTATCGAAAATCTGTGAAGAGAGGTTTTGAGTTTACGCTGATGGTTGTGGGTGAGTTATTCTCTTCTAGAGCATTTTGAATTCTTTATTCTCCTCCATCAATAACACAATCAGGCTTTCACATGAACATAACAAACAGTGAGGGGGCTACGGTTTCTCAATCTGTTTGCTTATTCAAGTATGACGGTCTTAAAAGATGTTGATACAGTCTAACACACAGTAAATCTGTGTCTGTATTGGAACTTGTAGCTCCTACTGGGCATGTGTTGAGCAGGATCTAGTTTCACAGAAACATCATGGCTGTAAGCGCTAGCAGCTGGCTGCCCAAACGCATTAGAGATTTAGTTTAGAAGCACAAGTTGCACATAAAACAAGACTTCAGGAAACCATATTTATAAATGTTTGCTGTTCAGCAGTGCAGGCTGTCTGCTTTTGCTGCTGTTGGTGTGTGACTGGTGTCTTTTGGATTGTGTAGTAGGAGGAGGTTTCCTGTCATTCCATTCATGCAGCCAAAGTCAAAGCCTGAGCAGCTGATTCAAAGGGAGGCACACCCATAGGACCTTTCTTTTCTCTACTGCATGTTGTACATAGGTACTTTAGTAGGAAGCTGCTCTAAAAGCCTGCATGATGTCACATCCTTTCCCCTGGGTTCATGGCTTTCAGTGCTTACCTGCCATTTGAGCTAAAGAGCCCGTCTCCATGGCAAGTCGATTGCCCATGTCCCTTTTGGCTGAGTTCATGTAGTCACGCCCTGGAGTTTCCCCCGCTGTGGGCACTCAGGAAAGAGGCTGTTATGTGGCAATTTTGTGTGCAGCGTATAATTAGAATAGCAGGGTAATTGGCAAAGTCAACTGCTTGTCGCGCTGAAGTAGATGAAGTGTCAGATAGTGAGTGCTTTTCTTTAATTTCTAAGGGGTTGATGGTAGTTTTGTAAAGCACATTTACTACTCAGGAACCCACCGGCTGTGTAATTTATGTGATAAAATGGAATTTCTGCAAGCATATTTCAGAAATAGACTGTTGTGAAATAAAGGAATTTATTATAAAAACTGATGACTGGTTTTCATTGCATTCAAGTGTCCACTTTAGTAGACATTACAGCATTTTAATAAGAATAGTGTGGAGACTAGGCTGCTCACACCCTAAGGAAAGTATGAACACACGAGGGATAAATATGGTTTTTGTTAATGCAAACCACATACACAACTAGTACACACCCAGTGCTTGCCCATTATTGAGCTCCTGAGGGAGTTTCATCTGCACTGGAGCATCTGTGACAGAGAGTAAATGGTGAAGAATCTGACACACTTTGCATTCTATTTGAAAACCCTAAACAGCAATATATAAACCCAAATTGAAAATGTACAGTCTGATTTAACTATGTTTACCATCCAGAATATCAGTATATCTTTCTAACCTGACCAGACCAGAGGAGTATATTTCCTCCGGCAGTAGAAACTGGACACTAAGAAATAATAGAAAAAATAGGAAGGGTCAGTTCTCTGATCTGCAGGGGTCAAGAATGAAATCACATTCTATTCTGTCCTCTAAAATATCCACAGATTTTTGTAATTTGTTTTCTTCATCTGATGAATGTAGGTTTCAGTGCCACTTTGCATACTAAGTGTGTCACCTAGCTGAGTCTGGATTAACAAGAACAGGCCAGGAAGGCACTTCACTTTTGATTAAAAGCACAGTCAGTGTTTAGATGTACATAAGTTGTGTTTTATAGCTGTAATGTCTAGAATGTAGACATAGAAGTAGAAACTGTGGTAAACTGTGTTGTATAAATTAATAATAATACAATGATTTGACATTATTTTACATGTATGGAGGTGTGCTATATCGGTCTATGTTTACTTTAAATCACTTACATTTCTAGTGTCTTGTAAGCCCATGCAGACTCAGCACCTTTAGTGCATAAAACTTTAAAAAATAAATTAACTATAATTAACTCTCATCTTTCAATGGGAATCTGATAATGGATACATTGAAATTACAAATTGTGCAGATATACACAAATAATGAGCAATAATTAAACTTGCAGTCAGGCATATCATGTTCCATGAACGTGATGCAGTTTTCTGGTGAGGGCTCGCTGACCTGGAGAGATCCCAAAGACAACTATCACTGCATAAGGGTTAAACAGGTGATTTTAGCCAGGCTATGCTTGGACAGGCTTCAAAGATCATTTCTGTTTTCTGTCTTTTTAAAATGTTTTCTAAAAAAGTTCTGACAATCATAGTGACACCTGAAAATGCTGCATTGCCTTTCAGTTCTGTAATGAGTTTTGCTTATTGCCAAAAAATGCAAAGATCTTAAATCACCACCATTAAGAGGTTGGCAAATCAGTAGATCTCTATAATGCATTTCCCAGATCCCAATAGCATGAGATCAGTGGGAATCAAATGTCAGAGCCAAAGTGGGAACCCCTATAACCCGGTATATGTTTAATTTTGTGGGTTTAAGTATACATTAGTGTTGTTGTGGATGCAGTGGGGGGATGACATTTATTAGTGAACAAGTGAAAGTGGGCCAGAGCTATTTGTTGGTCAAAGTCAATATTTGGCAGTGATTTGCACATTGGCAGGAACTGACCTTGTTGTTGGCTACCGGAGCTCGTTGTGTTTGATCCTGGTTGACAGAGAGTTGAATGAGTTCTGTTGTATCCCTTTTTGGAAAGAATGCCCTCAAATAAACAAGAGGGGCTTTTAGGAGAAGCAGACGAAATCTGACACAAGCAGGAGGAAATTGATGGTTTTGCCAACAGATATATGTGTAACACTTTTGTCGTGCTCTAGACTTGTTAAACTTTTACTGTCTCCCTCCCCTTTTGAAGGGAAAGTCCCATTTATAAACACAGAGTAGAGGAAAGAAGATCACTGCTTCAAAATGCTTACATTGAACGCACAGAATTTCCCGCTGACAAATGAAGAGACTGGTGCATTATTAGCCTAGTGTCTGGAAGCCTTGTCAAATGAATTTGCCTAAAACAGACTCCCTCTCACAAGCCAAACCTTGCCTGCTTCCCCTCCACCAGCCTCTTGTATGCAGTGGGAAGTACCTTTGAATAAACCCCCATGGTTTACACAGCTGCTGGAAATTTCCTTTAAAGGAATTGTGCTGGCTGCCGAGTGAGCCTAGCAGCGAGCTGGTGGACCTCGGCATGGTGGACCTGCTTAGTGAAAGTGGTCTTCCTCTAGGGCTACAGACGGGATGCCCAGCTGTAATGACAGTCAGTGACAGATAGCTGGTGTGGAGGATTTAGATTAGAATCTTTAATAGCAGGGAGCCTTCATCATTGCATTAGTGTTGAGTGATGCAGAAGACTATAGCTTTGAGGAGAGCCCTTGGCAGGATGTGGGGAGCACACCATATTTTTTCACCTGATAGTTCATTATTGTCAACAGAAAATCTTCTTGAAATCATAGAAATTTTAAACAAAAGAAACAGTGCTTTCATTGCAAGAAGACCAATTCCTGGCAAAAAGATTTCATTTCAACAATTAAGACTATAAACATGGTATTGGTAAATAAACCGTGGCCGTTGTCAAGAATGATCTACTTGGATTGAGAAAACCAATCAACATCACTGCATCTGCTTATTACAGTTTCTATTTACATTGATATTAGATCTGAAAGTCCAGTCTGTCCTTTCAATCTCAGTTAGCCAAATTCCTCAACCAAGGAGTCTCTGATTCAAATCTTGTTTTAAAACTGCTTCAGACTCTTTGGGTGAAAAGTGGGATAACAGCATTGCAGGCTGCAAAATTTTACAAAGGTTGTCTTGTCTCGAAATCACGTAACTTAAAATCTTAACTGTAATGGAAATTAGAAGAAGGCTAATGGAAAAGTAGGGCAGGGCAGAGCAGCATGATGCATGCCCTTTTTCTTCACTTTAATTTCCCGCCACTGGAAACTCAGCCGTGGAACTGAATGCTAGTGAGGTCAGCTTAACTCCTCAGCCAGAGCAGACTCTGGCATGGCTTCAGCAGTGTGATCGCCACTTTGCCGACAGTGCTGTTAACAATGATTGAGACACACTACACAGCTCGTTTGAATTTTATTACCGAATTTGAGAGCACTTTTTTATTTTTTAATGTGTGGGGGTCTGACATCCCATGTCACTTAGGATGATCATGATAAATACCAGAAAAAGTGCTAAAGTAAAGGCAAAACAGAAAACTTGACACGTGTTAATACAGAAGTCTAGTCTGGGGTGGCGGCACTGAGCGGTCGCTTAATGTGCCCATCCCTCCCCTCAAATA
Organism: Acanthurus leucopareius; assembly: GCA_029814765.1. Classification (NCBI taxonomy): domain Eukaryota; kingdom Metazoa; phylum Chordata; class Actinopteri; order Acanthuriformes; family Acanthuridae; genus Acanthurus; species Acanthurus leucopareius. Next base: position 6,277,120 of record JAQMCX010000020.1, read on the forward strand.
TTTGAGGCACTGGCCAAAAAAGGAAGATTTGACTTTGGTTCTAACGCTGGCATGCCTTACCAAGTCTCTAGCTGGACTTGAACCAGGAATGTGGCACTGTAAATGGTTCTATTAGTCTGAAAATAATAAAGTACAACTTAAACATCACTAAACCCATCAAACCTGGGAAACTCTCCCCCCGAGGTGAAGCCCTTGACGGCTAAATAAAGACAGTTAGTTTGACTAACAGAGCAGTAGGGATGGCGAATGTGTTTTTAGTCAGTCAAAGACAGTAATTGTTAATCACTTTTTTGTATAATCCTTTAGTTTTGTGACAGGATCACAACCCTCTCACATCCAAACAAGCAGTCGCAGCTCTGACCAACCATGATCTGAATCTTCACAACCCACCACCACCACCACCACCACAACCATTATAGCTCTGAGTTTGATGAGTTCATTTCTCTTGTATCCAGACCTCCTCATCTTCCCTTTCTTCATAATGGGCCAAGACATGAACTGGGATCTCACTACATTTCGTTGTTATTGTTAGGACTTAGCTTGCCTAAATCAAGCAGACATTTTTATTGCGTATTTCATCCAAATTTTGCACCAAAAAGTGGCCTCCCCTAGCCTTCAGTGTTTTCAGAGAGTTCTCTATTCCCTTTCAGACTCAAGGAAATGTTTATAGCGGCTTTGCATGTTTCCTGAAAGACAAGCTACAATCACAGACACATTTCTGTTGAGATTGTATGATAAATGTGACTCTACCAGCCTAGGAAAATATTTATGACTCTAAGAGTGCGTTGAGAGAAGGATCCTTTTGTGCAATGTTTTTTTTTTTTTCATCTTGCTGTCCTCCTCCCTGTTCATGGAGCGTTGAGTGGCTGAGTTGTTGGCAGCAGTTGCCCATATTGGCCCTGGCCACTTGTAAAGGTCATGAGTGGCTCTTTGGCTGCAGTGCAAGCCCAGTGTATGACTGCCTCCTCTCTCACACTGAAGCTTTTGTTCAGCAGCTCCTTGTTGCCCTCCTCTCACCCCAGTCTTAACAGGCACACTGCTGATGGTATTAAGTTACCACAGCCAGTACTTCCAGGTTCTTGCAAAATGTTTGTGACAAATGTGGCTCAAAAGTTTCCCAGAATTGTATTAAATTCTGTCCTCTTTACCACCCTAATACAACAAAATACTAAGTTGAGATCCTCATATTTGCATCATTAATAATCCTGAACCAATTAGTACTCAATTTCAGTGATGTCAGACAAACAAAAATGACACACACCCATTATTGAGAAGCAAGAACCATTGAGTCTCTGGCATTTTTGCTCAACAAATGACTTAAGTCATTGATTGTCGAGTTGATCCCAGTTAATTTTTGGCCAGTTGTTTATTTGAAGTCTTTTTTATCGTGAATGTAAGAGAAAGTGTAGATATATTGCCTGCTCTAAAGACGTTTCCAAATGTTAGCATGCATGGCTAACTGTCCTACTACTTAAAGCTAGCTTCCTAATTCAAGGATCACATTTGTATCTAATTAGTTACCATATAGCACTTACAGCAAGGTCAATAAACCATTAGCTAGGCTTTCTGCAGTGAACTCAACCAGCCTTGCCTGTTGGGCTCCCCATCTAACATCTAAAGAAATTGTTGCATTTTCCTGATACATAAGTATGATAAAGTTACTCGACACAATTTTGAGTGGAGAGGATCTTCAAGCTTCACTAGTAAGCCCAACATTGTACATCAAGGGACACGTTTTTATGAAGTTAGCCAACTGTCACGACAACCACCAATGATCCAGAAAGAAGATGTGTCTCATTTAGCCCAGAACATGACAGTAATTAATTGATCATATGGTATGTGCAGTGAACTCAAGCAGCCTTGCCTGTTGGGCTCCCCATCTAACATCTAAAGAAATTGTTGCATTTTCCTGATATAAAAGTATTATAAAGTTACTTGACATAAGAAGATGTGTCTCATTTAGCCCAGAACATGACAGTAATTAATTGATCATATGGTATGTTCACCCTGCTGTAATTCAGTCCAGCAGCACTTCGCAAAATGTTTGTTTCTTCAAGTGTGAATATATTAACTTCGGCTAAGCATTTCTGAAATTCAGTACTGATGTTGCAACATGTTTCCTTTTATTTCCTTTTTAAATAAGTTAAAAAGTTGCAAGTTAGGGTTAGGATTTTGAACTGGGAAAAAATAAAAAAACAACTTGCAAAGGACAGAATTAAATCAGAAACTAATAAAATTTACTATTCATACTTAATACAGTATAATTACAGAGTAGGATTAGCAGTGAAATACAGTTGTATCGCCTCTTCATGCCAGACACAGATAAGAATAATCAAAGTTGTGAATCCAGTCAGACATTTTCAACTTTCTTTTCTTGACATTTTATTAATAATGTGACTGATGCAGTTCAGCTGATACTATTGAAGCTAGAAATCTAATAACCAGTCCTTCATAACTGAGGCACTGCATATGTTGTATTTCATTGTTAAAACAACAGAAAAGACTGTTTTGTTGGTGCTGCCTTAAATCTTTTTAAGGTACACGGTGAGATTGACATTAGTGTTCTGTAGTGCACAAGAACAAGGAATAAAAAACAAGATAAAAAGAGAACTTTTCTTTCAAGATGGTATGTTATCTGTATCACAAGAAATATTGAAAATAAGCTGCATCTAAAATGATCAAAGACCATACAGAAATATAACAACGGGCCTCTATAATATAGAGTATCACTATAAGTATCAGTTGTCTCATTGCTCCTTGTGTCTTGGAAGTCTTTGAGTCCAAAGGACTGGAATTTGTGCTTTTGATTTCTGTTGTGCTTTTTTGTTAGATTGAAAAATCATGACTGTGGTGGTTGAAAATCTTCCTTCCCCTCTCCTCCCTTCTCATGATTCTTTGATTAGATTCCTGAAATGCAGACAGGAAAAGAATTTGGGAGGACAGAACTTCCACCCTGTCTGTCTCCTTCCCATGTTAATGCTTGCCTGTTTAAAAAAAAAAGGGGGGTTAAAGGAAGCCATTTCATGTACTGAAAAAAAGGTTTTGAATCTGAAAAATGTAAAGAATGTAAAGAGTAACAAACTGCATTGATTGGTGAAGTTGACAAACATTTAGCGATTTTGTCATTTTGTGCCTCAGTCTGGCATGAAAAAGAGGGTTAGAAAACAAGTATAGCGTGAATTTATCCCTTGAGTTCATTCCCACCCACTCACTCTGGCTCTGCCTTTGTCTTTCAGGAGAATCTGGGCTGGGGAAGTCAACACTGATCAACTCCCTCTTTCTGACAGACCTGTACTCCCCTGAATACCCGGGTCCTTCGCATAGAATTAAAAAAACTGTACAGGTAATGTTTGTTTGTTTTAAATTATTTAAGAAATGTCCAAACGTTTCTTCTTCTTCCTCTTCTCAATGGTTAACACTATTATTTTTGAGTATTCACAAATGGGCCTTTTTAATGTTCATCAGGGATTTTACCCTTTTTGACTCAACCACTAATTGAATTTGAATCTCATAAAGGACCAAAGTTTGTCTTGTAACTGAAACATGAATCGATTGCCTTAACCCTGACACTGACTGATCAAAGTGTCAGAGCCTGAGGCTGCTGTAACACAGGTGTGCCGTAACCTTTTTTGGTGTGTCTCCAAGCACTGAAGCCATCAACTAAATAGTTTCTATGTGAGATCTTGTTTTGCAAGACTGCTCCTCCTAGCTGTTTCCAACTATGTGTTTGTCTTACACAGTGAAACCGGTTCATCTGCTTCAACAAAGAGATAGTTTGTTTGCCTAAGGCATAGATGTGTTATAATTTCAAATTAAGCAACGTCAAGAGCATGTCATTAGCTTCTACAGCTGTAAAAACTTCCTACTTGAAGCTGCTTTTTGACATTTACCTAGCTGCAAATGAAAATTTACAACATTACCCCTTATATTAATGGCTTCCATGTGTATTTTGAAGAGTCATTAAAACAAGGCAATTGCCTTGTTTTAATGACTCTTCAAGATAATCATGACCTGGATGAATGAGAATCTACACAGACACTTCCATGTGTATGCTTTATAAAATGTATTGAATTATTTCACAGTTTTTGAAAGTGCTACCACTATGTAATACAAATATATGACCAAACGCTGCACATTTATAAGAACTTTATGGTATAATTATCACTTACTAGCCAAATTGCCTTAGTATGTACCGTTAAAGTAAAACTAAATAATAAGGACTGCATAAAATATCCTAAACAAGCAGTCCCAAAGAAACACAAAACTGTCTCTCTGGAATTTACTGCTTACTGTGCTAGACCAGAACCACTGGACTGGGTCTGGTTGTGTGGGGTCTGGAGAAATGAGGCTCATTTTCACTTTCCAACCCCCACAGAGGCTCTTTTATTTATAATGTGGATGAAATGTACAAGAGAGGACATGAAATTTGTGCAGAGTAGATCAGTAAATGTGATGTATTGCAAAGACCGCCTTCTTGATTGATACTGTCAGCTTCTGGATGTGTGTGGGCTTCTTCTACTACTGTGTGAATGTGGTTCTGCTACGGGCAGACTGCATCATGTGAATCAGAAAAGCAGTAAGTTGCAGGTGGAATTGAGAATAAATTAAATTATTAATGAATTATTGGTTTTCTTTAATCAGTTAATCATGATTGATCAGCGACAGCACAAAGTTGTGCTGAAAAGGAAACTCCCCTATGTTGAAACAAACAGTTGGAGTGCAGTTTCAGTGCATGGGTCATATGTAAACATTTAATTTAGAATTCCAGTCCGTGCCAGTAACAGATTTTAGTACAGCTGAGATGACCAGTGGCTTGATTTGATATGAACATCTCTATAAACACAATAAATTTACTTCCATCTGCTCCACAAGGCTCAAGTGTAAACACTGGGAAAATATTGCCCAAAAAGGGTCTGTCTTTGTGTCTGTTGAAGAACCAGCATCTCTTATAGATACATGGGTGGATTTAAAGTAATCATGCCAAAGATTTCCATTTCAAATGCACACATTAAGAAGGGTGGATGGATTCCATGCAATTCAATCAAGCATGTTTAGTGTTATCATCTTGGCTTGTTTTCTTTGGTAGTTCTTGGAACCAAACCCCACCCCCTCCTCCGTCTCAGAGTTATAGCTCAGTCAAACCTGAACTCACAGAAATCAAACACACTTTCAAACAGTGAAAGACAACAACAAAAACAGTGAACGCTCTAGCTTCTTCATAGAAAATTTTTAAAAATTCTGCCTAGACATCATATTAAAGGCACTTCTTAGAGCTTTAGATCTTCAGGTTGTCACACTGCCTCATAATCATCAAGTTTAGATTTTTTCTAAGTAATTGTTGATTGCACCTTAACATTGCAGATTTATCAGATTGTATAGAAGCTAAAAAAGCCTGGCTACAGCTGACTTATCTCCATGTAACATTGCTTCCTGTTTACATATTGCATTCTGTCAGAGAAGCTTCTTGAGGAATGTTTGTTTTCTCTACTGGTCAATGCACGTCTCATTCCCTAAGGAACTGTGTCATTAAAATTCACTTGCCACCAGTAACCACAGTGTAGTTGAATAAACCAGGATGATAACTCAAAACAAAGCCTCTGGATGTGTTTACTGAGAAGGGATACCTCTTCACTGAGGAGTTAAAACTCTAATCAACTGCTGTGTTACCAAAAGATTTTGTGAGACTATGATGGGTTGACCTAGATGAATCTTTAAACTTAAAGATCTCTGTGTATCTATTATAAATAAACCAGGTTTAGATTAGGAAAAGGCAGCTAGTTTCTACGTATAGTTGAAGATGTTGTGATCTGCTTGTTTAACTGTTGTCTGATAAACTGATAATACTTTTCCTTACTGAATCCTTATCTCATCAACAAAAATACTCAAATTAAATCTCAGTACAACATTTACCAAAGAAAATAAACCCAAAGGATGCCTTTTATGTCTAATAGACAACCTCAGTAATTCTCAATGACTCTTACCTCCTGTAGTCCAGTCAGTGTGATGCTCATGGTTCTGGGGATGACCAGCTTGGAGCTGAGTGTTTTGATGGTAGGTTTGCATAGTAGGGTTAGAAGTTGGAATTAGAGGATGGATTCGATTTACCTGATTCTGAAGAACAGGTAAATGAGTAGTTATGGACATGTTGGCTGACTTGTCAAACTGGGCTTCTTCCACTGGTTAGTAACTTAAGATGCTCAGATTCCTGAATTTGTCAATATTTTGTGTGCCTGATGTGGCTTTCAAGCCACTGATAGAGGATTACTGGGCTAAAGCTATTAATAACTTCATACAATAACATTTTTTTTTATCTTGTAAGTGATTTTGTAGTCTGTTTAAAAAGAAAAAAAATTGCATTAACACAAACAGGCTCTGACAGATTAAATGTTTCTTTTAGGCAGTTAATATATTGTAGTTTGTTAAACAAGCGCCACTGTGTTACGGATTGGTAACTCTAATAGGTATCTACTCTTAGAAAGAAGCCTTTACTGACCCCACAGATTCAGAGCATGCTGAGATGGGATTGTTCTCAGAGTTACATCTGCCTTAATGTAAAGCAGTGTGCTGACTGGCGCTTTGTTTTATGTGTCTTGTTGATCTCCTGCAGCTTGTTAAAGTGTGTTCTACACAAAACCTCAAACAACGCAACGTCAAACAGACAACTTCCTGCAATGTACTGATAAAAGGAGGCACGCGCCTCTTCTTACTCTATGATGATAGCATGACCGTCTAGTGACTTCACAGGCCTTAGTTGGATCCATGTGTGTTACAGACTTCCTTTGAAAGATTTGTCGGTACGTTCTAAAACACAGCATAAAAACCTTGAAAGCCATGATATAGCTTTCATGAGCTCACTACAGGCTGATGAATTGTGTGTTAAGTCAAGCAAAAACAGACATCAAAGTTGCAGGTATAACTGTGCCAAGAATGAAGTTGCCACCAGGAATTATATGAAATGTTTGGGGTATGTGGTTTATGCATCCTGAGTCTTGAACCTTTGATTCTGTTTGCAGTGACAGTGCACACGATAAGGGTTTGGCAGTTTCCTCAAAAAGAGTGCACAGCTGCATAGTTTGACTTGAGCTTCCTTTTGAAGAGTGAAAGGTGATACTGTTGGTGTAGAGCAGCTCCAACAGGCTTCTCTCTTCTGTCCTCTGCCTGTCGTAGTTGAATTACAAGTGTTCAGTTTGAGGTCATGTACAGTAGATCAGCAGCATGATGAAGATCGTCCCTTCACCTGTTCTTTGTGATCTTTTACTTGGCTCTAAATCTCCTCTAATCCTTAGCAACACAGTGAGGGGCTCTGTCTGCCCTCTCCCTGCTGCTACTACCAATTTGGTTACCTGCCTGTTATACCTCCTCAGCTCTTATTAAGTTTAAATAAGATTTAGACATTGTGTGTGTGCTTATGTGGGTTTGCAGACTGAATATTTAAGGATTCTTTGAGGTTTTCAGTCCCCAAGGAAGAAATTGAAAACTAAACCATATGCTTATTATAAAATGTACTGTATGTGTCTATGTATTGCATGTTTCTTAATTCTTGCATAGAATAGAAATTTTTTTAGGAGCCAAAACCTATTTGCATTTCAAAATAATTGTAGCCACTTTTTATCCAAGCCATGCCAAAGAATGTAAATAAAACAGAAGGAATGTTGGGTTTAACAGAATCTATTCTTTTACTAACCAAAAACAAAGAGGAACATGACAGACATTGTTAATCATAGGAGGTGATTAGGCCAGGGGACATGTGTCTTTTTGTCCTGGTAAATCAGGCTAATGAGGCTGCAGAGCATACAAAGAGAGACTTGGTGATTAGCCAGCAAACTGCCTTGTGCACCAAGCTCAGTCTTGTCCTGTCAAAGCACAGACATGCCTTGATTTTTGTGTTTCAGACACTTGTTGCTGCTTCAGTGAAATTATCGTACATATCAAAATAACAAGATAATTTGAAGGAGTCAGAATCAAATAAAGGGCAGGGTATCTCACATTCTCAGCCAATACTGTGTTTGAAATATTGTGTCACTACATCTAGATCAGCAGTTTTTGCCAGTAATTGTAGTTTCAGCCTCACTATTAGTAATTGCAGCAGCTTGTGTTGCTATAACTACCTTGAACAGTGATTCTTTTGTGTAAGCACTAATAACAGTAATTGTGGTAATAATAGATTTTACAGTATTTTTCTTACCATGATAAAATATAGAGGTTTGTGTTTTTTTCTCAATGGCTATGTACCTTAGCTTTTATAGTTTCTAATAAGGATGTACTCAGTTACATTTTGTGACATTCAGTACAATAAGTTGCAGCACAAGACTGCAACTGATTAACAGACAGTGCTTTGATTTGCATTTTTCAGTCTTCATAAAGGGAAGAAATCCTTGTTTTTTTTTTATTTATTTTCAGCAGATATTATAATATTACTTTTATTACAAGACAACGACTTGGTGACCTAAGTGTTAAGGCCCAATACATAAACTGCAACAACCATAGTTCATGCCAAGCCTGGACTGTAGTCCCATGTTTTATCCTCTACTTTATTTCCTGCAGCTATCTAAACAGGAATAAAACACAGAATAAATGTACTATTGTGATGTGTAAAAAGAAAGAGGTATAAAATAACATATCTGTAGTAAAGAAATTCAGATTAATCTATAATATTTCAAATCCTGTTTTTTCTATAGTAATTTGATACAATTTTGTCATGTATGCTTGTATATGCCTGTGTATTTTGCAAGTTATTTGTAAATGACACCTTGGTCAACAGATTTTCAATATTTTGACATTTTTAAGAGGTCAATTTAAATGTTTGTGTCTGCATTTAGAGGATTTTAGTTCATGGGGGTCATCTTTTGAAACTCAAAAAAGAATTCAGATGGTTTTTATTGACTGGAAAACATCAGTTACTCATGATTATTTATTTTAGTTATATAATGTACAGTTAAATTTTGGTGTATACAAAGTTCATAATTGAAAGTATAATTCTTTTTCATTGTGGGGTTGCACACATTGCATGTTTAAGCACACAGTTGCACAGGACCAGTTTAGATGTAGCCACTGTTAACCTACGGTGACATTAAGCTCTCAGTGAAAGTGCTCCGCATTCAGTCTTGAAACAGTGTTACAGTATCCACAGGAAATGAAATGAAATGAATTTTAAATAGAGCGATGACAAAGAGGAGCAGTCTGTCAGAGCAGTAGTGCATTTTGTGGTCTAGTTGTGTTGTGTTGTGTTATTAACCTTGTGAAGCAGCTGGATTTGAGCCATCACAACATCAAACAAGATCATGTGAGCTAAGAATCCATCTTGCCAGGCAAAGTAGTTTGGACCAGTAATTGTACTTTGAGGACATAGCCAGCTCTAGGTGTGGCTTAGGTGTGAGAATAGGGAGAGAAGAGACTTTTGTTTCAACAACAATGGCAGCTTCTTAAGAGGTTAGTGTAGATGCTGCTGTATTGTCAGTTGTATAAGAACTAAAAGAAGCGCAAGGAACAAGACTAAAGGCTTTTCTGAATGGAAAAGATGTTTTCACTGGACTTTCAACTGGCTTAGGCAAGAATCAACATCAAATGGATGTTAGAATAATGATTTGTACTTTAAGCTGGAAGATCAATAAATGAAGGTTAACTCTGCCCAGCTAGTGTGTCAGCGGGAGAATTCATCAAACAGGAAACACATGTCTTGAATATGGCCTGCAGCTAAAATGAATGAGTAAGCAGAGCAAATATTTTGAAAAATGTGTAGATTGAATGGAAGTGTAGCAGTGCTTCCTGACTCCATCATGTGAAGTTTGTTTTGCCATTATACATTCACAGTTTATTAAAAGAAATTAAGATTGCAGTCCTATGATCCAGTTTTGCATTGTCTCTGGCTGTAGCACTGATGTCATCCATGACTGTGTTGAGTGACATGTTGCAGCCAAGAGCTGTTGTTTCTTTTCCCATGAGCTCACTGTCTGGGGGCAACTAGTCAGGATAATGAGCATGTCTGTGGCTTGACTCATCCTGTTATGCAGTAGAAGTAGAGAGACTGCAGCATTCTTTATTGCTGTCCACTCAGCAGCCCTAAACTTTTAACCTAAAGTATGTTGGGCACCATCTGAATATCTTAGATGCAGTGGTTCACCCACTTGGTTATGCTTTAAGTGCGACATATCCTCATTTACATCAGCCTGTCAGATTTGCACAGAAATTTCTACAATCACAAGAATCATTCTCTCAAAGCCACGTGGTTTTAAGGGTATTTTAACTACTGCAGATTCTTTTGACACTATCTCCTGATCCAAATGAGTCACATAGACCCAACATGATCTAGCTGCCTTGCCGTAGCTTCCATTTTCACACTGAGTGGTGTATAAAATCATGTATGCTTAATCTTAATGACAATGAGGAAGTCTTAAAGTCTTTAAATTTTCAATGGCCAGTTAAGAATGCACTCACTGTATGATAGATATTTTTAGCATCAGTCTTGTAAGCCCAGCCTCCCAGTAGCGACTCTAGAGGTCTAAGGTCAGTTTAAACACAACCAGACCGTGATTTATTCCAGTACATGGCAGATGCAAGTAAGTGGTGGGTGGGGGTCAAAGGGGTCACATTTTGCTTTAAAAGCTTTGCTGGGGAGTCTTGTGCTGCAACTGATTGATGTACAATCTGGAACAAATGCTGAAGGACAGAAAACCTGCAGCCAAGTAGGGCCAACCAAGGGTGAAATATATGTGTAAGCCCAGAAACCCCACATACACTGGAATTTATAAAGGAAGAATGTGCATTGAGAATGTATCTCATGCATATTCGTACCAGATGTGCACACTTTTTTGAAGAGTTAGCTGCAAGTAATGTAATGATAGGACAAGAATTGCGATTGTATTATTATGTTTCTGATTGTCACATTGTTCTCAAAAACTCACAATAATTATTAATTAATTAATAAATAGTTATTATTATTTCAATTGTATCATTCTTTTTTTTCTTCTTTTTATTTTTAATTGGAGCCATTTTTTTCCTTAGTGATCTTTTTATTTAATTCTGGCTTAGCACTTTCTAAAGTCTGTTTCATTATGAGTTTTATAAATTAACCAATGGCCATGTCTTATGTTTAATAATAATGATTGGTGTGTCACCATGATAATGGTTTACAGCCACATGTGAAGTCTGGTGGAATGGCTGCAAAAAAATTGCCACAGTTATGTGTAACATTCACCCATTTCATTGCTGTAGGGGAATTTTGCTGATAAAACTGATTAAATTGCACTTCTTTTCTAGCCATTCTTTATATTGACAGGTTTAATCAGTGCTGGAGAGGAAGAAGTATTAGTATGCAAACGGATGTGTAAGGACGTTTCTGCATCCATTTATAGATAACAATAGCAGTGGAAATTGGGCTAACTAACCTATAACACAGAATTAGGTGTATGTACAGCTTCTTAAATGTGATGCATAATTTTATACTCATGAATACACAGTTTGTCATTTTATACATCTGGTCTCCAGTGTAGAAAGAATAAAGTCAGGTTCAACGCTGTCTGGTATAAATATATCATTTTTACAGCAGACATTTGAAACTTGTCATAGCAGGAAAAGCCATGGGTTAATGAATAGCAATACCAGTTCCAGGTCACAGATATTGTCTTGTATTGACACCTATAGGCAACGGAGCCATTATTCATTTAATTAGTTACACCAGCGTTTCTTCCTCTGATAATTCTTAAACTGTATATAAAGGCATTAATTCAAGGAATGGCCAATGAATGGATAAAGTTGACTATTTTGGTAGAAAATGATTTTATGCAGCAGTGGGTGAAGAGAATAACCCTGATATTAAAGAATGAAAAAATGATATCATAATCATAATAGACATGCTAGTATTGCAGAAACAGTGCAGTGCCTCTAAAATCATCTCCATTTCTTATTGTTCTCGCCTTTTCAGAGTAGCAGGCAGTAATGTACTACTTGTCAGTGTCAGAAAAGTCAGAAAGTGGAATATTACACATTTTTTGACTTATAGATACTGACTTTCTTCACCTCACTTAAGTCAAATTTTGACTGTAAGTCATTTGTTGTGTGTCAAAAAAGAGAGAAAACAACAAATAAAAAGGAGGATATGTGAGCTTGTATATAGAGTGATGGTTTCTCCTTGTTGGCACATGTGTGCATTTGTACTCCTTTAAATAATGAATTCTCAGGAGAGTGTAAATGAAATGAAATATAAAAATAGTATAGTGAATATGTTCCAACTTGAGGCTCAGAACTCAGAGCATTGAGAACAGAAATGAGTTGCAAGTTTTTAGTCATGCTATGTCATGCTATGTTTCCATCACCTCTATTTCTATCAAAGTTAGTTGTGAGACAAGATTTGCTTTGTTAGAACTTTTAATGCATCTAGTGCATTGATCAAACAGACAAAATGAGACTGGTCTCAGAGGTTCTTGTCAGATGACTGAGATCATGGATGTTGGGGGACAGTCTGAGACTTTGTTCACCTCTGCACCTAAAAACAAAAGGACTTGACAGAAGTGATGCAGAAGTGATTCTCTTTGACCACCTTGTCTTTGTTTGAGGATGTTTGTTATGCTGTGTGAACTATGTTTCCCTCTGTAAAGCGACATGTGGTGTAGCTCAGCTGTAGTCAGTGAGCAAACAATAGGCCTTTTGCAGTGCTTTGTAAGTGTAAAGTATTGGTTCAATTAAATGAGGTTAAACTCAAATGTTGGCTTCCCTCAGAGAAACTAGCTGCTTTCTTTAACTGTTCTGTGTTTTACTGCACCAATACTTACAGCACTTATTTGTCTTTCTGGTCTTACAAAAATGTTCAGACTTGAATGAACCTCAATGAGAGCTTCTCATCACTTACTCACAGTCTGTGAAAGCTGAGCTTCACATTGCAGGCAAGGTCTGGTTCACATCTGCTGATCAAAAGCAGATGAACTTAAATCGAAGTTCATCTGCTGATCACGAGTTGTGTCTCGGCCCCACCAAGATCAAAGCCTGGCTCTTCTGATGTGTTCAAAGGCAGCTTTGTCCACCAAGTTCTTCATCTGTCCAATGCTCTGTACAGACTGTAGAGTGGATGCTTGGTGGTTGTCAAATAGTTTATTTCGGTTCACTGTGGTTAATTGGATTGCAAAGGTGTTTAAGTTCTGGTCTGCAGTGTGTTTGTTTGTTTGTATAGGTACACTGAGTCCCCACACACCACAACAACATCTTAGTGAAGTTTGCAGACGACACTACGGTGGTGGGGCTCATCTCTGGGGCAGA
>JAQMCX010000020.1:6292629-6311566 GCA_029814765.1 Acanthurus leucopareius
CTATTCTATGCGCCTTATAATGCGGTGCGTCCTATATATGAAAACAGTTTTAAAATAGGCCATTCATTGAAGGTGCGTCTTATAATCCGATGCGCCTTATAGTGCAGAAAATACGGTAATAAAGAAGTGTTTGCAGATGCATTTTTTTTTCCACACAAAACCAACAAGCTGGAATAAAAATAAATCAATTTTACAAACTTGGCATTTCATGAAGAAATGCAAGCAATCTTCAGCTTCACATCAATTACTCTAAATGCCTAACATCTGCTTTTTAAATGCTTATGGTGCATTCAAATGCATAAAGTATTTATGGAATTTGATTTAGTACAGATTGTAGAATCTGTATGCACAGGCACAATTCACACGCTGGTTGTGTGTGAATTGATTTCCATTTTTGTGGAGTTTTGAAACTCTTTTCATGTCCTCCAATCTACAAATGACTGTTAAATTAAGATGCAGATAGGAGTTTGAAAGTATAATTTTTACTTGTCACTTGTATTTGACCTAATTGGCCTTGTGTTATGTAAAGCTGGATAAATGCACGTGAATGACAGTGCATCCATAATCTCCACAGGATCAACACACACTGTCTGCTGAGCAAAGAAATGAGGACTGAAAGCTCTTTGGAATGGGAAAAATGTGAAACCGCATACACTGACCAATTCTAGAAAAGCTGTTTTCACTTGTCACTTAGCTTGAAGGTTTACCTCTGATTTCTCAGGATGTTCCCTCTTTTAGTGGATTTTTTCGGGAAGACAAAAATTCAACTTTTAAAAACAAAACTCTGAATACAGAATCTCAAAACGACATTTATTCAAGTTCTCAATATGTATGTTGGACAATGTGGTCATGTTTTTTTAATAAAACAATAGAGTAACACACTAGATGACATCTTCGAAAGGGTAAAAAAACAATCACAACCATATAGACTAATAGGATTCTTTGTTTTCCAGTTTAATGGTCAAGTGGTTACATGGGAGGATATGTCAATCTCCGTAGAGCTGATCTGAGGTGATTACTGCTGCGGTTCATTACATGCAGCAATTTTGGCATCTTATTTAGGTTGTTTGAGGAACATAGGCATCTTTTTGAGGAATATGGGCATTGTTTTGAGAATGTAGTTTCAAAGCTTGGTAATCATTTGCACATAGTGCTCCACCTGTTGAATGCTGTTATACAATGTTTCAGTTTGAAATGTAGGTCTGACTCAGCATCTCTAATTGAGCATTACCTGACCTGCTGAGATGAAAAGCTGATCCAGTTATATAAGTGTAACATCAGCAATTTAAGGTCAAACTGTAAGTATGATAATTGTGAAGGAAAGGTTTCATCATCCCAGAACTTCATGTGATTTACTGGTGGACAGTTAAGGCTTTCTTCTCTCATTGCGCTGTATGCTAAATGCATTATCAATACATAATGCACTGTGATCACATGGCATGTTTGTATATCAGCTTTCAGTGTTTGTCGTCTGTTCCTTAAGCTTTTACTAAGTAATGTAAGAATGTAAACTTAAGCTGGCAATATTTTGATTATAAATAAATATATCATGAGAAAACACTAGACATTGTCTTACATTTGAAAGACAGTTCAGAACATACGATCAGATCAGAACAGACTGAGCTAGGATTTTTTCTCCATATCGCCCAGCTCTAATACAGGTGTAGAGCAGTAGTGAGTGGACCTTACTATCATAGGCATCATATCCACAGCAAATGTTGCCTCAGAGGGCAATTTAAGGATAAAAACAGCCCACTGCTTGCTGGAGGTCAAGAATGGATGTTCATATCACTGTTTCTGTTGATTAATATGGAAAACCGCAGTAATGAAAAAAACAGAAACTTCTTCGTCTTTGTTTTAGGCAGTTTGTTCATGTTTGGACAGAGCTACGAGAGTAGTTTCCCTTCCAGTCATCATGCTGAACTGGGCTAATCACATCCTAACTGTTAATCATGCCGTGCCTTATTCCTTTACATGAAGTGGCACCACTATCAACTACAAGCAGCTTAAATCTAAACAGTTATTGACATCACCCCTCAAAAACCTTTTAAGTCAAATCTTTTTGTGACTGGTTTTGAGACTTTCGTACAACTATTTAGTCCAAATAGAGCCATATGTACTGTAGGTGCCCTGGCAGCAACACACAAATACCCATGAATAATAAAGAACTAAATGACATTTGGGGGAAAAAAGGATTTTCAGGGTCCAAACAGACAACAGATTTATAGTGTTGTCTGTCCTATCCAGATATTCAGTTAAGGGTTGGCCAAGCCATAAAATGTGACTTTGTGCCCTGTGGGTGACAGCAGCTCATCGCTGAACACAGCTCTGCTTAAAACTAGAGTTACACACTGACACTCTGACCTTTAAACTGTTTCTTCTCTTTCCTTCTTCCCCAGACTGAAGCCTCTTGATATTGAGTTCATGAAACGATTACATGAAAAAGTAAACATCATCCCCCTCATTGCCAAAGCTGACACAATGACTCCTGAGGAGTGTCAACAGTTCAAGAAACAGGTGTGTGTGAGTGTGTGTGAGTGTGTGACTTCTGAATGACTGTTTGTCTGTCATGAAACATGATGTGTTCAAATATTGTTGTTTGATAAGAGTCTGTATATAATAACAGAATTTGCTGGTGAAAGGTCAAATATCGAGGTCACTGTGACCTCACAAAGCACTTTTTTTTTACTTTAACTGGATTTAAATCACAAATTTTGACCATAAAGAAAATGACACAAATATCTAATATGATCATATGATAATATGGCATGGCATAATGATGTTCTACACAGGGTTTATGTTGTTTTAGGTATGGGTCAGACGATATCATACAGTCACAAAAGTCCAGTTTTATTAACAAAACAATTAGTCTGAAAGCTTGTCAGACATCAAAACACTCAACAGCCACTTATAGATCTCTGAGGACATCGTGTGTCTCAACCATCGGCATAAATAGAATTTCACTGATCATGTTAGAGTTAGCTCATTAAGTTAATCAATCCAATATGAGATAAGGCAGAAGTTGAGCCAAGATTTGACTTTTTGGTGAAGTCTTCTTCATCAGCAGCCCTGTTGTGTCACAACAGCAGTGTCAAGAAAGTCAATAAGTAAGCTGTGGTCTTTTTTTGTTTTTGTTTTTGTTTTTTCATGTAGTGCTCATGTTTGTCTGAGTAATTATCTAAAATGTTACAAGTTAAATTGTAATTTTTTTGAGTGTTTACTGTCTTTTACACAGGCACACTGTATATACAACTGTTTGTGTGAAGAATAACTTGGAATCGATAGATTTCAAAAGAAAGGAAGGTTTTGCAAACAGTATTGCTTCAGTGCTGGTACAGAAAATCAGATATTGTGTTAGTACCAGTGTCAGCAAGTTTCAGATGATACCCAGTCCTAATGAGCAGCAACATGATTTGAAGTTTCTTGAAGTCCAATTTGTTTGTTAAATTACACATCACAAGCTTGATAAACAGGAGGCAGAAAGTTCAAGTCAGATGTTCCGACATAGTTGAAAACTTCTGTTTACTTTTTTACTGTTATGCTGTTTGCTTAATACACTGTTGTACTAAGGAAGCAGTGTAAGCATAGCACGCCGTATTGATGCACAGATGCTGCATCAATACAGTGATATTGACTGTGTATGTGTGTGTCTGCTAAACAAGTAAGCAGGTATCTTCTCCTGCTTATATTGACTACCCTCCTTCCAGTGGAACTATTGATGTTTCTGAACCTGAGTCACATACAACTCTCTCTACTTCTTCACCTCTCATATATTTCTCCCTGCCTCTCCTTATGTGCTGTCTGCTTTGTGTAGATCATGAAAGAAATTCAGGAGCACAAAATCAAAATATACGAGTTCCCAGAAACAGATGACGAGGAGGAGATGAAGATGGTCAGGAAAATTAAGGTTCGTTCTCCTAAAGCATTCTCCCATGAAATGTTAAGTAAAACATTCTCTGTCGTTTTCAGGGACTTCGGATTTATATCATTCATGCTATGTTCCTTTGTGTGTTAGGGCACAGCCTGCAGTGTATTTTTAGCTATTGTGTGTGAGCTATGTGACAGTTGTGTCCCCTCCCTCCTCTCAGCAGGATCGTTTACCCTTGGCTGTAGTTGGTAGCAACACCATTATTGAGGTCAACGGAAAGCGAGTGCGTGGGAGGCAGTACCCTTGGGGTGTGGCGGAAGGTGAGGGGTGAAAGGTCAACTGATCACAGCCAGCTAATTGATCAACTAAGTGGAGTCTCTCACTCTCTCAGGCCCACTGATGCAAACACACCAATATCTCCGCAGTTATCAGATTATTGAGCAGGAATCATGTGTAGATGGTTTGCAAAGCAGTAACACAATCCATGTGCTCTGGTTTTGAACTCCTCCCATTATTCAACACACACATACGTGCATGCACACTGTGAAACTGTGTTATTGAGAAACCACAGCGTGATTACAGGCAAGGCAAACAGAGATAATCAGTTTATCTTAAAAAAGCTATTTATTTCTTTTTATGTTCATAATTTTATGAGCACTGACTAGCAACATAGAAATATTTTAAACACACATTTCTCTCCCTTTTATAAAGCTTTTGTTTAAGCTAACAAATATTGTTTGAACCAAGAGTAATAAGACAGATAATAAAAAAAGCATCCACCACAAAAACTTTACAAATATAATACTATAATACTACTAATACTTATATACTTATAATATAATGTATAATATAATGGCAAATTATATAGAAAAAACTAAACCTAAATTTGGCTAATTATTATTTAATTTTTGTAGAGAGTTAATGTCTAAAGGAGGACAAACTCGCAGCTTTTGCATCACATTAACATATTTATTGTTGTGTACTGTTAATTTGTTTTTAAATAACAAAAATAACAAGATAAAAGTAAGATGTTGGCCAGGAAACATTGGGGTTTCCAGCAAGACATCAATGGATGGCGGCTCACCATTGACCCTGTGTAGGCAGAGCATAGATCTGTAGCTCTGCTGGGAAGGCATACCATCAGTGTGACTCTCAGAATTTGCTAGAACCATGAGGGTTTAGCAGATGCACTGAGCACGTTCCGTAGGCTTTGAGGATACACACAATATGTTTTAGTGTGCAGCACTGAATGTAAACAAAACAGTTTGATCACAGGAGATTATAGGATTACTCCACAGGGCTCCTCTAATACGTGTGAATCACCCCAGTGACTGGAAATAATTGTTTGAACATGCTGAGAGACAATTAACGTTTCTTTAAGTACCAGTTAAAGTACTTACCATGAGCAAAGAACTTAACAGAATAAATCTTCATGAAGAAAGCACAAGCAAACAATATTGCAAATACTGATATTATGAGAACAAAACTGACACACTCAAGTCACCGGTGGGAAAGTAGACACTTTTGCCTTCAGCACAGGATATGAAAATTCTGTTTGACCTGACACAGGAAGTTGCTGTCACATTGTGGTGAGACATATGAAAAATGACAACATATTAAACTGATGAGGACACAGCTGTGAAGTGTGAATGAGGCTGAGCTCAAAGATTAATACTGTATCTAATAAAATGCAGCCAGTGAAGGGGAACATTTTAGGCCGTATAGAATCTGTTGTAGAAAAACAGCCGCTTAAGGGCTGAATGCAGTACAGCCTACTGGATGGCTTCTGGGGTTGCTACTATGAAACTGGTTTGCCACCCATGTTTGCCGCTCATGAGGAGTGACTTTTGGAATACCACAAATGTTTTTGGCTCCATGTCAGCATAAATATGGAGTGAGTGTGGGAGAGAGAGAGGACAAGGTCCTGAGAAGCTATGCAAAAGAAACCTCAGAGGACTGTGGTGAGCCTCACAGAGGGAGGAAACACAAACAGGTGTACATGATGCCACCTGCTGATGGCTTCTGATACTACAACCATCCACATTTGTGCTGCTGGAGCATGGTGGTGGGCCTTAAAAAGCCTGTTCAAGTCTTGAGATAATCTTTGGAGCCCCAGAACCAATAAAGAGTGATTAAATTAATCAACAGAAAAATAAAAATGCATAAATTTATAAATAATTGAGTTAGTCAGTAAAAGAAATCCATAAACATACTGAAAAATAGGAAACATGGAAGGGATATCTAGTTCAATTGGCTGAATGAAAGAGAAAATAGATAAATAATTTAACGTGTGCTGACACCATGATACAAGAAAAAAAGGAATGAGGTGGAAAATATAGAAAGAAAAGAAAATAAACATTTGTATCACGCAGTATCCACATCATGCATCTTGCTTGTTTTCATCATAATCTATTCTATGCATGCATAAGTAATACCATGTATGTATTATTAAATATGCATTTCCAGTAGTTTCATATTTTGCTATGGGACAGTTTTGTTGTTTTTTGTTCCATTACACTGAAGGCTGTTATTTGCTAAAAGGAACATGATGGTTTTTTACAATTTGGATATTATTTCTGCAGTTCTGTTCATTAATTCTATTAATTCTACGATCACATATTACTCACCAAATTGTGGCTGAAACGAGTGGCCAGAGCTTTGAAAAAAAATCCAGTTATTGTAAACTGGGGTCTTTTTTTAGCATGTTGCTTTGCTGTCATAATCCATAGATGGTTTTGATATGTTCATGTGCTCAGCATTTAGAAATTGTTTTTCTCTCTTTACAGTGGAAAATGGAGAGCACTGTGATTTCACAATCCTTCGGAATATGCTCATTAGGTGAGCAAAAACACATTATCTCCTCTTATGTATACAACAGTTTTGCTTGGCTAAGTATTAGTGCCTTTTGCCTTTCACCCTGTGAGAAAATGGTACTGTATACCACCAATGCCACGAAACTCAAGGCCAAAAAGACTGCACTTGATTTCTTAGCATATATCTGAGATTATGTTTATCTATGAACCAAAACCTCACAGAGAAAAAATGTGTCTTCCTCTAGTTCCACACCAATGGAGATACAGGTTAATTTTTTTTTCAGTATAGTTCTTTAATGAACAGAGGAGATCTGTTCAGAGGTGGGTGGTACTAAGAAAGTGACAAAGTATGCCACTTTTGTTTTGATAGCATTCATATGAAAAGTGCAGATATAAAAAGTATTGATATGAAAAAATCAAGCGTTCAAAAAGCTAACTGGTACTTACAGTGAGAGTGAATGTGTGTTATTCACTCTTGTTGTCTTTCCAGGACCCACATGCAGGACCTGAAGGATGTGACAAACAATGTTCACTATGAAAACTACCGCAGCAGGAAGCTTGCTGCTGTCACCTACAACGGGGTGGACAACAATAAGAACAAGGGACAATTAACAAAGTAAGTTAATCTCTGCAGTATCAACAGCATTGGGTATTTTCATGTTGCTGACACATGACCGGCTTTTGATTGTTGAACTGATGGGACCATGCTGCTGATTTGGCTGCCAGTTCTACTGAGGCCCTCTGAGCAGCTCACTTATTGTGTAAACACTGAGGAAGCTACAGGTCAGAGGTCAAAGCTGACCCACAGATTAAAGTCAGCAAGCTGTCGCTCGGGCAGTCCAAACCTTTAACCCAGCCAGCACTAATCCGTCACTAACTGGCCACCAGTATCATTTGTGTCTAACCTGACAGTACTAACTGAGGCACCATCTGACTCCTAATCCACCGGCTGCAGCTATCAGTAATCACCAGCATAACCTCACCAGCTAATGCATGGTTCATGGTAGTATGCTAAGTGTCTGTGCATTTGTTTGTTTTTAGACCTGAGACGGCTGATGGCATGTAAGTGTAACTTCACTTCTTTAAAACTTCTCCAAAGCATTTTCACTCCTGTCTCTCACCTTTTTCAGTTTCTCTGACTCGTTTTTTTTTTTTTCACCTGCATCCCTTTTGAGAAGTACTCTTAAATTTGTTTTATTGAAACTTTAAAAAGTAAAGTTAAATGCAGTAGTCTTGCTTGGTCACAGAGGAGGCAGTTGAACAGTCCAAAAATGTCAAAACTTATATCATAAGCTGGCTTGGCTACTTGCTTCGCAGTGTCATTACACATTTCTTATTAGCTGCTTACTCTGCAGCTTCTGTGCGACTAACAGATCTCACAATATGGTTGCAAATGACCGCAGAGCAAACTCCTTTATTTTTTCTTCTTCTTTTTTAGCATAGCCAGCATCACTCACATGTGTACAGTGCCTACACATAATCCACTAAACAATTCATTCAGCTACTTAAATTAGAATGAACCCTTGCCAACAAATTACAAAAAAATATAAATAATTTTTAAAAAGATACTTTTGCTTATCTTTTCTTTCTTCAACTGCAGGATTTTTAGTGTGCTAACATTTGCTAACTAGGACTGAACACAAAGTGAGGCTGAGAATGTAGGGATGTCATAATGAGAAATTTAATAGTAAATACCAGTATCAATGAAATTACACAATTCTCAATACCCATTGAGTAGTTAATTAGTTACTGTCAAACTGTAGACTGTGCTGCCATTAATGAACATATCCAGCTGACTAACTTGCCAAAAGGCAAATACATCTCTAATAAAAAAGATCAGATGCCTTTAGCCTCTATTAACATTGCTTGTTAACATATCAGACAATTTGACATGGACAAACATGATTATAGCAGCCACTGCTGCCCAAGAGCTGAACACTCTCAGTATGCAGAACAGTGTTTTTTCAGCTGGATAGCTTGTCTAGCTTGATGTGAAGACATTATTGTTGCATGGCATGAATCAGAATCAGAGATTTTTCTCTTACAATGCCTGTTCCCCTGAAAAAAGTCCCTGTCACCTCCAAACTACAGCCCTCACTGGAAGCCGTCTACTACAGAAGGCTTCCAGGGACGGCAAGCAAGCCAGGCCTGTCCTCCTTCCCTCATCCTGCCTCTGCTCCTTTTTCATCAATCTGCAGTCCAAAAGACATAAGTGTTGGGTGGATGATGACACTGTATGCAGTCTGTATGAACACTGGCTTGTGTCTGTAGGAGTCCTCTAGCCCAGATGGAGGAGGAGCGACGGGAGCATGTGTCCAAAATGAAAAAGATGGAACAAGAAATGGAACAAGTGTTTGAGATGAAGGTCAAAGAGAAGCTCCAGAAGCTCAGGGACTCCGAGGCCGAGGTGCACTAATTAGGGTGTTCATTAGTTGCTCAATTTTTATGTTTCTTTTGTAAATGCTTGTTTAAATGTGACTGTTCCTGCTGTCCCTGCAGCTTCAGAGGCGTCATGAGCAAATGAAAAAGAACCTGGAGGCCCAGCACAAAGAACTGGAAGAGAAACGTCGGCAACATGAGGAGGAGAAGGCCAGCTGGGAGGCCCAGCAGAGGATTCTGGAGCAGCAGAAACTAGACGCCTCCAGGTAAACATATCATCATACATCATGATCAGTAATAATTTTGAAAGAGAGTTAAATGCAGTAGAATACCAGCATAATTTTACAGTGGGCAAAGAATGTCACTGCTTACTGATACTGATAACTTTGGAGGAAAACCTGACTATAAATGGTGAATCAAGGACCCGAAAACACACAACTTGTGAACAATTAAACTGACGTTTTGCCTTAGTTGGCTCCATTCACTCATTACAGTAGGTAGTAATTAGGCAGCTATTTGTCACAGAGCTCTGACAGAAATAAAAAAGAGAAACCTCAGTATCAAGAGCGTTCCTTTGTTTTTGTTTATGACTTCACAATGTTTTTCATTGCAGAGAAATGTTGCAACACTGGATGCAGTATTTTTCCCACCATCACTTAGTAAAAGTTCTCAGATTGTCATAGCATTAAAATAGCTTTTCGTCACAACTGCTTTACATTGTCATTGTAAGGTCCTCATCTCATCCCCTATAATTTGTATTGATGTCATTATTTGAAAACGAGCTTGATCAACTTCTTGTCCGTATGTCATTTCTGTGATATTCTCAGATATTAAACTTTCACTAATAGTTGAAACATTTAGTTCATGTGGTATAGAATGCTCTGTTGCAGTCATTAAAGTCTGAAAAGGATTTGAACAGACACTTTCTAACCTCAGCATAAGCAAAGTGCTCGTCAACCAAACAGCAGCACTTGAAAGGTGTGATTCACCTGCAAAATGTCACTGATGTAGACAGAAAATAGACTACTTTGCTCAAGCCTGTCACCATCACCGTCTTCATATTATTTGCGGGTCAGCAGCTGACTTGCTCACAGCGAGCTGCGGTCAGTGTTAACAGCACATGGAGTTTTTTTGACAGCTGTCAGTATGGGAGCAAATATCTTGATTCATAGCGGTTTTCTGGCAGTTAAAATTACTCAATTTATTGGTCTCGATTCCATGGATTGGTTTGTGACATCTTTATTTTTCTTATCTATTATTATAAAAATTTTATCTTCTAACCTCACAACAACAGGACTAGAGCTTAAAGCACACCTGCAAGCACAGTATCTGTAGCCCAGGCATGATACTAATGCCTGTGTGGATGATATGATTTAGATTTAGAAGTAGATCACAAGAACATTCTCTGGCACTTTGCTTTATTCACTGTCTTGCCTTCACCAGGAGGTCAGACTATGCTGAAGGAAAAAAAATTAATTAATTAAGCATGGTTTACTAGATAAAAGTTGTGGGCTGTAAGACACACTAAAGCTCACATTTTACTTTGTGTGCACTCTCAAAGAAGTTAAGAAGTCGTGACGTATTAGGATGTTAAAATGGAATGTAAGGAACCAAGTTGTGCATCCAGGATACTCGTCACATCCATGATTCTTACACAGTAGTATTAGCAAATGAACCATGAGCTTCAAAATAAGTGGGAGGCAGCGGATTGATGATATAACTTCCAGTATCAGGAGCTTACAGATTGTTCTTCTGCAGAGTCAGCCTATAGTCTTCTCCCAGGGTAATAGATGCCATCTTGCAACACCCTGGTAATTGTTAAATAGATCAAAACAAAACAACATGAATCAACACTGTCAATTAAAACATAAAACAGACCATAAACAATCCAGACTGAGAGAAAGCAATCCCTGTGGCAGAGGCCAGCTGTTGAGAGTGAAGGATGAAGCTGCAGAGAAGTAGGAAGGCCATGGCACAGATAATTCCACTGGACAACTGCATAAACAACAAAAGCAGTTTTGCTTTAGATCAGTTTCTGGTTCTGGAGCTTCAGGCAATCACTGTAGCAGGCTTAGTGTGAACCAGAAGTCAGAGTCAGCAAGGTTGAGGTTAAAGATGGCAGCTTATAACAAGGGCTTTGCTGGAACCACTGGAAGCACCAGTGGTTATTAAATCTTTCAGACAGAGAAGGTCAAAACTGTATCACACAGAATGTAGTGGTGAATGTTGCAATTATCCCCTGTGAAGAGCTTTAGGGCAGAGTTATAAATGAAA
Source organism: Acanthurus leucopareius (assembly GCA_029814765.1). Lineage (NCBI taxonomy): Eukaryota > Metazoa > Chordata > Actinopteri > Acanthuriformes > Acanthuridae > Acanthurus > Acanthurus leucopareius. The sequence goes on from JAQMCX010000020.1 coordinate 6,303,964, forward strand.
TCGTGGGCCTCAGAGTGGAGGCTGCAGCATGATGATGTACAGCATAGCCTCCTTCAGTGCATAAATATGATGGTAATTTCACACCTGATCAGGCTGTATCACTTCCAAACCAGCACAAGTCTCAACTGCATGGAATTAGATTAATTCAAAGGTTGCAGCAGCACAAGGTTAAACACACAGCCAGCAATGACATGCACATCTTGTTCTGTCCTTCAGGATCATTATAATCAGTCTTTAATAAAATTAGAGGAATCATTTCTAAGTAATTGAGGATATTCTTCTTATGTATCGGTCTAAAAAAATAATGTATTGACTGGTCTTCTGTCCTCTCATTTTTACAGGACCTTGGAAAAGAACAAAAAGAAGAAGATATTTTAATAACTCTGGAGGACCTCCCTGATGTTATGTATTATATTTTGCCAACCTGACAGCCTTGATTATAAGAACATCTGTCAATCAACTGCATTTGCAATGTGATCATATTACTGTGTCATAAACAAGTGAAAGCCAGAGGGCAGTATTGTCTGGACTCTGAATTAAACCAGTCGCTCTCCGCTCATCCTTGTGTTCCTTCTAAAAAAAAAAATCATTATCTCTGTTCTGATTCTACATATAATCCAGTTCACAGAAACAAGTATATTCACATAACTGGTGTTCTTTCATGACAAACTGGAGGGCAACATTCAGAGTTCAGTCATTCTCTCCTCTTTTCTTCTTCTACTTTGGGAATGTTGGATGCTGCCCTGCTTTGTGCTGCATCCTATTAATGCCAAAAAAACAAACAAACAAAGAGGTAGGCCTTTCACTTCCTGCACATTGGCAGACAGCGTCAGGCTGAAACTAACCTCAGGCACTGTTTTTTTGTTTTATGTTTTTTATAAATATATGTGTATCTTTCAGTTCACTTACTTATCACATTTAATTTCCTCCCAAAATGTTTTATGCTCTACCTTCTCCTTTAATGTACATTTTATAACCATGTACTGCAGTGTTTGACTTCAGTCATGTGTAACATTTTCTCACTGTTTGTTCTTTTTTTTCTTTTTGTATTGGCCCTGGCATAGAAATTGTGTACATTTTCTTTCCAGTATTATAGCTGGAGTTTTCCAGCCCTGCTCTTGGAAACCAAACATATATTCTTGACTTCACTCGCGCTGAGTGTAACAATGTAAAGAAACTGATCTTTAGTTGCTTTTACATGAATTTATTGGAACCTTTTGTTCATACTCTGTGAAAAAAAAAAAAAAATCCAACACCCTGGTTTTTCCAGCCTCTCCAAGGGCAGGATATGGAAAGCTTGTGTTGGATGTTGGTGGATGAGAAAGCTAAAGCTGAGATGCCTCTGTAAAAGAGACTGTGATCATCTAAATAACTGAACCAAGCTGACTTTCTGTACATCACATTTAACATGGTTGGTGTACTGCATCTGTGTTTTGCAATGTCTTGTGTTCATTGTAAAAAGTTACATAATAAAATTGTGATGGGAAAAACACAAACACTCTTGGCTAAGTGTTTGAGAAGTATGCACTACGTGATCGAGTAAGAGAAAACACCCTGCAGCCACATGTTATTGGTGAGCATGTTATTCTTAACATCTGGATATTAATTGACTGCTACACTGCCTCAACTCTACTGATTTCAGGCTCTCAACCAGATATTCAAACCTGGCTACAAGAGTGTCAGTGAAGTTCAACACTGATGGGTGATAAAGTGTTTCTCATAGTCCATGTTCCGGTTCATCCCAAAGGTTTTGGATGGGATATAGATCATGACTCTCTGCAGGCCTGTCAAGTTCTTCTACATTAACAATGGAAAAGCCATTTGGGTTAAAATAGGAAAGGGTTTCCCTACATTGGAAATAAGGGTCAAAAAACAGACATGTGGCCTAATCCCTTTAAACAATCTTATTCTTAGCACATTTAAAACATTAATCATGTCCACACCTGAAAAGTCAAATTATACTTCAAACTGTTAGTTATGCAAACTGAAACACAGAGTGTGATGTTGGTATATCCTAATATCTTCAAAAGCAATGCACAATGGACTTGGAGTAGTTTGTCATGCCTGGAAAAATGAGAGCTAAACGAAAGTGGTTTGAGACACTCTCAAATCGTTTTGAAACAAAAAATACCTTTACATTACCTAATACATTTTACAGTTTACAATACATAAAATAGCCCTTAGACCAAAACTATGTTGACCAGGAGGTTGACTTCATTTTGTTTATTTCCAGCAGGTAGCAGCACCAGACTTCACTGAAGCTCCTCTTGCTGACAGGTTCAGGGACTTTGCATGCCATTGATTAACCTTATCAGTGTCTTGTGAACTTTCACCATGACCCATCTGTTTTTGTCTTGATGTACTTAAAACCTTAGTGGTGCTTTGTAAAGGATTCCCTCACAGCTTGTGTTGTCATAGCCTTTTGCCTACTAAAAAGATGTTGCTGTTTAACCTCCTTTGTTCGGTCAAGTTACATTAGAGGTTTTATCAGGAGCAGTGCACCTCAGTTTGAGAGTGCAGTGAGATTGCATCTTCCAACTTGGCACTCATGACACTGACGGTTTTAGTCTAAAGTCGGCTTGTTTTACATTGTATTGTTTTTTATTCTTTGAGCATTAATGTGTTTTAGGGGTTTATTATGGAATTCTAGGACCCCTGTGGGCTCTTTATGGGCTTTTAGCAGAGATCGTTAGAGGTATTCCAGGGGTCCTTGCTGGCCTGCTACTAGATTCCTCAGATATGGAAAGGGTCCTTTCTGAGAGTCACATGGATAACAGGATTCTTGAAGGGAGCTCCTTAAGTGTATTCTTGGTCTGTTGGAGAAATTTGTGAGGAGTTACGATGTTTCTTGTGGTTTTTGGAATCACTGAGGAAATTGCAGGGGTCCTTGAGTTTGTCTAAGAACACTTTTATTGCATTTAATTCTTCCAAGGGTCACAGGAGCTTTTGAGTGGCACCAAGTGCAAGAGGTGTTTTGTCATTAAAAAGGATTCCATTAAGTTAGTTTCAGAGGGATTTTGAAGCCATTCTCTGGGTTCTTGTAGGTGAATCAGGTCTCTTGAAAATTTTAACTGCTGTACTTTGCAGAGACATGCCCATATTACATGCTCACATGCTCAACAGATCACAGAAATTCACCATCTTTTTATAATCAACTAAAAGACTACTGAATGACTAATATGAATAATATTCTAAATGTCACCACAAACAGTGACTGATATTGACTATCATTAACATCTGACAGTATGTTGTCTTTGTGGTGATTAAAAACAAAAGATTTTAATTGCAATTAGACCTGTCCTTGTCACTCCTAGTTGAAACCTTTGAAGTAGTTTTCATTAGTCTAATGTTTAAGCAACACTGCTTTTTATCAGATTTGTGTCAGGTCATCAGGGTGACACTGCAAGATGCCATCATATATACACATAAAAGCAGTCACATGATGAGCCTCGATAGCAGTTTTCTAATGAGGTGAAAATAGTGCACAATACAGATCCGACCCTATCAGTCCACAGAAATATGCATTTGAGAAAACACATATCTGATATTATGTGCATTATATAGCCCTTAATTAATTCAGTACCTGATGCACAAGTGTTAAAAAAACATTCCAAGACAAGTGAGCAAACAGTATATTATCTATGCATATCAGTAAAACCCTCGGGCTATGTGCTGTCATTAAGTTCAAAAATTCACTAAAGAGGGGCCTCTATTTCTCCTATATGCCGTCCATTATTTACAGTCAGAAATAAATAAAATCACCAGGAAAGACAAGTCTGAGTGTATAAGATGGTGCCACCCAGTGTCACTCAAGCCTGACTAAGAGCATATTTGCTTTAAGCATCACTTTTGTGCATTGTGTGGACTTTGAAGTCCTGCAGAGTGTAAACAGTTTATCTGTTCATCTCGTGATTTGCTTATTTTGACTTAGCCCCTGTGCTTTTTTTTTCTATTGGATGTGCATGCATTCTAGTATTTGTTTCATCAGGGAATGTCCCAGGAATTGTTTTTCTAGGAAGCAGCTCAGGTCCAGGTTTACTTCCTGTCCTCTGTTGTGTACAGCAACAGGAGATGAGTGTAGGTTCATTTAGTGAGGTCTCTCTACAGATAGCTACTATTTTAATTAGTTTAACAACACATTATCTAATCAATCCACCTTTATCATGTCTATATTTGTTGTGGTCAACAGATTACAACATTTAAAAAAATCAGTATTGACTCTGTTTTCATTACCTCAAATTTGTCTTTCCCTCTGGCTTATTCAAACAAAACCTGAACCCTTTGGACTTCCAGCTGTTATGTGGAATGCACACTCACATACACTGGTATACACTCCTCTACTGCAGCATCACGCCACAGCCTTCCCAGTCTGACAATTAGTCTGCTTTGGCCTCTTCCCCTGCTGATTGGTCAGCTTCTCTCATGGGTTAGCCTGGTTAAGACACCCTCAGCCAGTTACAGAGGTGTACGCTAAAACTCCATGTGTCAGCCCACATTACAAGACAGAAAAGACAGGGGCCATCTCTGACTGCATTTCAATAATCTCTATGTACTGAGGAGAGAATAAGCCACCGTACCTCCCTGTTGGGTTGTTGTGCCTGTCCTTTCACTCTGCTTTCAAGTTCACACTGTCATCAGGGGTGGATCCGATTTGGTTAATTGCTTCTCTGACAGTGACCTGGTTCACTGAAAGCTGCAGTGTTTCTGGGATAGTTTCAGCTCCGGGCAAAATCACAAGACTGTACCAAATGCGTCAGTGAGGTTGCCAACACTCCCTGTCGGAAGCTGTTTTCATACACTCTAGACTAAGCATATTATTCTACAAGGCAACAGAATGGGGAGCAAGTTTATATTCTTTTGATACTATACTTATTGATCCTTCACAAAGACTAAGAGTCATCTGGCAGCTCTGAGAAGTTGTTTTTCTGCTTTCTTCCAAGTACTTAAGTGCCATTATGTAAATGATGTACATGTATGTCCAGCATTTTTTTACATGCACCAAAGATAAACTACAGCCGAGATTGATGGGAATATGATTTTTTTTAGCAGATATTTGGTCATAAACCAAAGCAGTGAATAATTACAGACTTTGAACAAGTAAGTCACAAGATCAAGTTACAATTAATTCTGAGAGGGAATAATAGACATTTTATCCAAAGGCACAAATGTCAACCTCATGATGGTGCTTGACAAAAAATATAAGGATTGCAGACTCCAGAATTCATCTCACGGCAACCATAAATTCTTTTCCAAAATTTTATATTTGAGTTATCAAATATCTAATTCAATTCAGGCGTTATTTCATGCTGGGCCAAAGTGATGAACTGACTGACAAACTAACATTGCCATCCATAGAGGCACACCACCAGTGTGACTGAAAGAGTAGAGTCACATTAGCAGCTTCTAAATGCTGCTTTAAAGGAATGTGATTGATAAATATTAAAACTGTGTTGATGTACTGAAGTGCAAACAAATAATGATAACATTCCCATTCTTGGACCCTTACTGCAGAAAACCCTAACAATCTGCCAGTTTAATTTTGGTTGGTTCTGTGTGCACCTTTAAGTTTTAATGAAGACAAAGGAAAGGCCTTGTGGCCCATCCTCTTGGGACTTTAAATATTTACTCACAATATTTGCTCACAAGTCCATTTATTAATGCCTAATATTATATTTATATTTATTAATCTAATTTCCACATTAATTTCTCTCTCAGAAAATAACAAGCTAGGAAGAAAAAGAACACACCAGCAGGGACATTTATTTACAGGAAATTCAAACTGATTTACTCATTATTGCTGATCTCCTCTGGCTTCAGTCCATAAACTAACACAAGTCTTCACTTAACAGGTCAACTGTCAAGAACTCAGGCTGCCAATTATCACTGGATTAGTAATATAAGACAACAGGCATGAGAAGATGTCATCAGAGAACATTAATCCTAAACTGCCAACATGTTTTTCAAACTCAGATCTATGTAAAATCTTAATCCTCATATCTGATTTGGATGTGGATCAGACTTCGGAATTGAAAAGAATTGAAAAGAAAAAAAAAGAAGACTCTTTTCAATTCCTCCTTTTTAGGGAAGCTGATGCCTTCCGTTGGACTCCTTTCTTGGATTTTTTTTTTATTGGATTGTATCAGTGCTTGAGATCTTCTTCTTTATCCATGTTGCATAAGTGCTGAGGTCAAGAAGAGGTAGCCATGCCCAGTATTTATGCCATGGGGCATTGTGGCTGTAAATAGAGCTGTGATGTGAACAGTGGCTTATCCTCTCGCTGTCAGAGGATCCTGGCACACTGCTGAATGTCTACACCACACTCACTGGTCAAGGCCAGACATCCCTGTCACTGGTTGCTAACTGAATATCAAACTCATTTGAATAAGTAAACTGAGTGCTAAGTTAAAGAATTTGCATTCATAAGATATATATTTTTCATACATGACTGCCTGTGAGAAGAAACAGTGCTAATCATAAATCTATGATCAACACAAGTTATGTAATAGCTGTAACAGCTAAATTGGTTGGACTGCCTTAAACTCTCTCAAGAGCCTACATAAGTGTATCAAGAACAGCAGCCCTAGATCCTCTATAGCTATCACAGTCCTTTTCAGACCTCAGCAGAAAACCACTTCAGAACAACAGGAAGCACCTAAAGGATTCTTGTAGCAACCCATGCAATGTTGGAACCATTTCAAGAGCTCATGGAACCCTTGTTAGGGATACCCTCAGACCCCCACACAATACCTTTAATTACTCTAGAGCCCCATCAAAGACACTGTGAACCTCAAAAGGTCCTCTCAGAATCAAGATGATAGATTCTTTTGGTTTATTTGGGAAGAATTCCAACTTCAGGAGCTCCTTAGACTGCCTTAGAAATCCTGGAACTCTTTTTAAATGGCCCCCAACAGGCCCTCTCAAACTAATTGAGTCCTTTGAGAGCACACAGAACCTCTCAAGATCCTAGGGAAACTCAAATTAATCCCACTGAAATCCATCCAGAGCATGATTCCCTGCAGAAGAACTAGTGAAGAATAAAGAGTTTCACTCTTGTCATAGCCCCGAAATAAGGATGCCTAAAACCATTTAAAGACCATCAGAAACTACCTCTAAGGAATTCCTGGGAATCTGAATCCCTCTTTGAAAATTACTGATGTGGCACATTGTATTACCATGAAATTATTCACTTTCAACACCAAATATCAACTATACTGTATACATTTATTAGCTTTTGACTGAGTACATAAATAACCCTTCTGTTGTGACCATGTATCTCATTTCCTCATGGAAAGATCTCAGTTAAAAAAGCTGTTTGTTGGTAGACATTGAAGAATGGCCTCTTTATGAATGAAGAGCTTTGCATCACCATCACAGAGTAAGCATAAGATCAATGGATAATCACAGGTTTTGTTGTTAAATGAATGAAACCCAACCAAGTTCTAAGATAATTTAATCAGGTCTGATCAGAGCAGAAAGAGCCACAGTGATAATTATGTCCTTCCATTGATGAAGGCTGCAATGTTTTCACTACTTTTTTTTAAGAGGGGGAGGGGAAAGAGATAGATAGAAAGGGGAGAGAAAGCAAGGCCAAGATCGGAAGAGC
>JAQMCX010000020.1:6311666-6335754 GCA_029814765.1 Acanthurus leucopareius
TGGTCCAAGGCGAGCCTGAGCCAGCCCTAACTATAAGCTTTATCAAAAAGGAAGGTTTTAAGCCTACTCTTAAATGTTGAGAGGGTGTCTGCCTCCCGGACTGAAATTGGAAGATTGTTCCACATGAGAGGAGCTTGATAACAGAAGGCTATGGCTCGCAATCTACTTTTAGAGATTTTTGGAACCACCAGTAGGTCTGCCTCCTGAGACCTTAATGGTCTAGTCAGATAAGAGGGTACTACCAGCTCTTTAAGATAAGATGGTGCCTGGTCGTTGAGCGCTTTGTAGGTAAGAAGAAGGATTTTGAATTCTATTCTGGATTTTACAGGCAGCCAATGCAGAGAAGCTAATTCTGGAGTAATATGACTTCTTATCCCAGTTCTTGTCAGTACACGTGCAGTGGCATTTTGGAACTATTGCAGACTCTTTAAAGACACCCCGATAGTAAGGAGTTGCAGTAGTCCAGTCTGAACCCCACCCCCACCCCGTTGTAGACAAAATAGCAATGGGATTTCACTTTTTCATAATTTATACATCAACCATGATTTAAGTTACACAATGTTAAAACTTGACTGTCTGCCCGACTTCCTTTGAAACTAAAATCAAGAGGATTATAGCGCGGTTCACAGGATTTAGTATGAAACGTTTTACAAACAACGGCAAGATGAACATATAGGAAATTTAATTTGAATTTAATCAATTTGTTTTCCCGCTTTACTATCGCCAGCCTTCATCTAAACACTGACGATAATTGGCTGCCATGCCCTGCATGACAGGAGACAATAGAAATTAGGTTTCAAATAAAAGCCAGAGGACACGATTTTTTTTTCCATAAGTGGGACCAAACAGCTACAGGACTCATAATGAGAAAATTAGAAAATACATTTTATAGAGAGTAGACTATATGTAAATGAGTAAAGCAGTAAAGTTTTTTTGTTTTTTTGTTTTTTTTTAAATTATCTGCACGAGACTTGTCTCTCTTGGGGATCCAAATTGTTAACGGGAAAACAAATACACAAAAATTACGATCATATGCTCCATAAATATAAACTGAATGAATTATTTTAAGTTTTGTAAAACAAAAAAGAATATAAACAGACAGACATGAAATGTATTAGTATTTTTAAGAACTGTGTTTAAAATAGAAAATAACATTTATCATAAAATACATGTGGGAAAAAAATATATTTGGAAATAAGTAGCGTGTAATAGGACAGTCAAATATTTATTTAAAATGGACCAAATTTTATTGTGAAGATTTACTCCACATGTTCCGGTGTACGCATGTCTAAACTTGCGTAACTTGACGCGTGTTGAGTGCAATGGTTAGAATTGACGTGAGCGCTGTCGTCTCCCTGTCAGAGGAGCGTGTTGGAAGGCCGACCTGTGCCCAGTCACACAGCGGCGCACCGCTGGAGGGCAAAGTTTACAGTGAAGCCTGTATATCCAGCTCTCACCTTCCACAGGAGACATTCAGACAAGCCTCAGCTGCACGGAGATCAGTGAGACGCGGTGTGTGTGATACATGCGGCATGTAGCGAAGACTGAGGACAACTGCTCTGTGGTGTGTGAGGCTAACATAATCTTAAATGAACCAGTGTGTGAAAAAAGGAAGAGAGTCTGATCCGTGTCTGCGCGAGTGTAAATTCGTGTGACTTTCACCTCCATGGTGATTGATCTGTCGGTCTGTTCGCTCTGCAGTGGCCCGCTGCTGTCCGCCCGCGTCTGATCCGAGCCCCGGTGACCCGCTGGAGCCATGGGTGGGAGTCTGGGCTGCCACCGCTCCATTCCCAAGGACCCCACAGACTTTAGCTGCGGCAAGCGCAAATACAGCGCTGCGTGTAACTTCGGCCACATTCTAGTTAATCAGGAGCGGCTCAACATCAACACAGCCACCGAGGAGGAACTCATGACTCTGCCGGGAGTCAACCGCATTGTTGCACAGAATATTGTGGAGTACCGCGAATGTATCGGGGGGTTTAAAAAGGTGGAAGACCTGGCTTTAGTGAGCGGGATCGGGGCTACTAAACTTGAGATGATCAAACTGGAAATATGCGTCTCCAGCAGGTCCAGTTCGTCCCAACACTCCCCTTCCTCCCTGCGCAAAGATCTGGATCATCAGTCCAGCACCGGGATGAACATTAACACCGCCACCCCGGCACAGCTCATGAGCATACGAGGCATCACCGAGAAAATAGCTAAGAACATTGTGGCGTACCGGGTGGAACACGGCCCGTTTAAAAGCATCGAGGACCTGGTGAGGGTCAACCACATCAACAGCTCCCTGCTGGACAAAATCCGCTTCCAGGTGTTTGTAGAGCGCTCCAGGGCGCCTTCCACCAACACCAATGGAGGCTTGACTTGTACCACCAAATCCCACCCCAGCCCGACTTCATTTAGTCTCCTGAGCGATGACCTAGATCTTCCTGTTGGTGGACCGACCCAGATCATCTCTGTGCGGCCCAACGTGGAGCCCCCTCCCGGCATGCGGGACGGGAAGCCCGTGGTGCGCCTGGCCACCTGGAGCCTGCAGGGCTGCTCCTGCGATAAGGCCAACAACCCGGGGGTCAAAGAGGTGGTGTGCATGACGCTGCTGGAAAATGAGTGAGTAAAACATGCTTACATATTCTTATTCATAACATCTTAAGTATGATTGGTATTAAACATAATCAGATATGTCAAGGTGGAGTAGACTCAAATGTCCTAAGTGAGGCAGAAATTGATCCCTTGAGAGCAGGGCTCAGGCAATGTTCACAAGTCTTTAAAAGCCATAAATCAGTTTAGAGAACCCATTTGAAATATTCGGTACTTCAAATATTGAATGAACTATTGAACAAAAAACTCAATCAGTCTTCTGATTACGCTGAAAATATGAAAACAACATTAGGAAAAAGTGATGGCTAGGCAGCATTACTGGTTGTTTTTACAGTATTTGAGGAACTAAAAGGAAGTCATTGTTTAAAAAAACAGTCATCTCTTACATAAAAAACATAGTTTTTCACAGAATCAACCAATTACATACTGATTGGATAATGCTTCTTGACCTGGGTTTGAAGTCTATGCTCATTCAATTTCATATAGATTTAGAAATTTGATCTTATTGAGTGGTGTAAATCTGTCCATGAAAATGTCACAAGTAGTTATTTTTTGATGTTGTCGGCCATCAGCTATCAGCTTATGCTGAACTTGCAATCTTTCATAAAGTAGCCATTGTAATTGGGACCTAAGCTTCGAGGCTGCCTGTGCATTTAATGGCCTGATCCCTTTTAAGACCCAGTAAACAGCAGTCTAAACATGATGCAATTGTTTCTACAAGGGTATGTTAATCACACTGAACTGACCTAGGTCAGACTCTTTGAGAGTTAGTACTAATGGTCTTGTAACCATCATCATAACATAAATAATGAAATCTGCAGTGTACAGCAGTGTATAATATAATGTAGTCATATATACACAAAAATCATGAAAGATTGTCTTGTAAATGTTGTAGAACAGACTAAAAATTGAATTGTAAGCTCTCCACAAGGAAACAGTCCCATAACATCAAAGCAGAAGACTTGTTTTAAAGGCTTTGAGTGATGCAGTGTCCTGATTCTTGGACTGATTTGATTCTTGTTTCTCCTGGTTTGACATGGTTTCCCTTGCAAAGAAAATGAATGAAGAGCAGAGAGCGCAGTGACCATTCTCCTTTGCCCTGAGTGCAACACTTGTGCAGATAGCAGGAAAAAGCCCAGGTCAATCCAGGTTAATCTGCCTAGATAAACTCTGAGAACAGTGTTTCGCTGTCAGGTTCCACAGCCAATGAGTAACTAGATTAATTCAATGGGATTTTACATGTATTTACTTGAACAACAAGCTGCTCCGTTCATCTTGTCTGAAACCTGTATTAGTTCAGGCCTGAGTTAGCTCACATGACATGACATACAAGATATTTACTTTGTTCTGAGCACATGACTGTTCACATGGTTGCTATATTCTTCTATTAGCTGTGTTCATAACGCACACTTTTTGAGTAAGGTGTGAACACATTTTTTTGAGTGTCTGTTGGCACCAGGTTCCACCAGCTCAGTTTTTCTGATGAAATGCCTGGAGCAATGCAGAGCCCTGCACTGGTAGTGAGCCCTGACCTGCTTGGAAGGGTGGAGAGGAGGGGATTATTTTACTACCAGTTATTTTACTACCAGTAAAATTAGCATCATCTGCAATGCAGCCGTCATAATTCATTACATGTTATTATATGACAGAGAACATTCTGTTCTGTCATATGGGTAAACCCCCACACCAAACTCTAATTGAAAAGCAGTCATTTTAATGTTTATTTGCTTAAAAACAAAATGGATACATACTTTAACAAGCTGAACATGACAAACAACCTTATAATTATCATTACTGTGTTTTCATTTTCTGTGTGTGTTTTCCTACAATCCTGACAAGCTAAACTGTCACAGGCTGTAGAAAACAGAGCCAAACAGTTTCCTTATTATTGAAAGAATTGGTACCAGATCTATCTATCAAAATCTTATCAATTGATAGCAAAGTCTTTGTAATGTGTTGCAAGGTGTCAGAGTTAACCTACTAATTATTGACATCCGAAGCAGAGTTAATTTTTTGAGAATGTGATTCTGCCAAAGACCCCATTCTACAATATATTATCAAATCACTATCACTATCAAAGGCTGTTTTGCTGAATCAGAATGTAAAAGTGATGAAAGAAAAGGTGTTTAAGTGGATGTACAGTCTGTGAAACAGTAATTTTACCCATGTATTACATTTATTCTTTGTTTTTCTGTGTTCATTTTCTTTCTCTATAAGCAAAACACAGTTGGCTAACAGTTTAATACTAAGAAAAGAAAAGCAAGTATAACCCTAACAAGATCTATTAAGATTGTGTCAGTTTACATATTTTTATTCAAACATTCCCAATCTGCATTTTAAACATATAACAGTCCTGTACATTTACTTTATGCAAGTGTGAAACTGGTTGGCTTTCTCTTTTTCTCTGTCCTCGCACAGTGTTTTTAGTTTTGATTGTAGTTTTGCAGTTCACATGCAACAGAGAATAAGAGAACATTTCTCTCCATGCACCCAGAGGCATGAGGGTGTCCGCAAAGTTAAAGCATCCCAAAAAGCAATCAGTCTGATAAAATACTCAATACAAACTGTGTCAAAGGAAAAAAAAGTCATGTGTCAGATAGAACCAAATGAAAGAACAGGGGACATAAAACATTAGGATTATTGGAATTATAATCAGAATATGTTATCAAATCAAACCTTTTAAAATAAGTGTGGAAAATATTACTCTTGCAACTTTATTTGTAACATTTTTTGATATGCTTTTTTAGTAAACTTTAGGAAAAATTACTGAGAATACTGCGGGAATTTGCAGATGACATTGTAATAAAAACTTCCACTGACCTTACAGAGTCAATTTATATATGAGGTGCAAGTAACAACTTCATAGACTGCTACAATTGCACTTGAATGGAGTGCTGCATTGTAATGTGCATGTGCTAGGTGCAAGCAATAAAATTCTTCAGTATTCCAAGTTTAAGCCCTCGATCATCGTCAGCATCTCAGCTACAACAACTTTTGTGACCTCTAGTACGTGTGTATTGCAATTTCCTGACTTTAAGCTGAAGTAGCACTCCATTAACAGGCTCAGGTTGACCCCAACTTTATGTTGAGGATCATTAACTGTAAAGAGAGGTGATAGTAATTGGGCTCTTTAACATGACAACACACTCAAAGTTTGTAATGCCAGGTGATGACTGATGTACTCAGAGGTATCCTCTTGTAATCAGATAACCTGAGGAGCACAGTAATACCAGATGTAAACAGGGCTTTGGAGCATACTGAGGCACTCAAGCCTTTAGCCATCTGCACTTGGAATGATGAAGGCCACACAAAATGTTCAATTTACTGAAAAGTCAAATGACAAGTGACGGTTTGATCAGTGAGAGTCTGTTGTATGTTTTGTTTGGAGCAGTCTGATTATCTTTGCCTCTATCTTAGATCTGCTAACCCCACCAAACCCCACCCCTCCCTCCATCTTCTGCCAAACTCACCCACCCACATATAAATTTCCTACACTTCCCTCACTCATCCAGCTTCCTGTGTTCCTGAGGTGATTATCAACCCTTATGGTGATACTGTAGGGCTCATTGTTATGATGGAGGAGGCTGTGCAGGAGATACGGTGTGTTTGCACAGTTGCACGGTGCTCTGGCTCCGCTGTGTGAGCAATCACAAGATCCAGGCTGAGTTTGCACACTTTCTGGCTTCCCTCCAGGCACAAGCAGAGAGCTACCAGAGTTCAATGAACTCCCGCTTGCCAAAGGTTACACAGCAAACTGCGCTCAGTCACCGCAGTCTCCCAGGCCTGCTGATGTTAGTAATGAGCCAGCCATTAGTCAGCCTCAACACACTGGGCAGAAAGGAAGTGAAAGCCACTAGTTCCTGAGAGCAGGGTTAATATGGATCAAGGTGAAGATGTGAGCTGACAGGAACTCACTTGATTTATAGCGAAACGTGGCTGCTGTGGTGGAAAACAGTGTTGTTGTCAAATCTGCTTAAGGGATCCTTTCATTTCATTTCAAACATTTCTGTTTCACTTTACTCATGTTGTGCTGTGCTTCATCAGTCTGTGGTTCTTTTCTTGAGTCATAGAGAAGAATTTTTCTCTCTGTGATGACACATCACATGGTGTCTTGCAGTGTTGTGCAACCTCCAAGCTGCAATAGGCAAAAAATTTTATGCAAAAAACAAGAGCCATCCTCCCTGTCCAGATTTTAGAGTGAGACTGAGTAAGAGAGAACATCCCCTCAGTGTGACGGCTTGTTTTCCTCGTATTTACTTCCCCCGCCTACCCGACATGTAAATGCACACAGAAAATGAAGAATCAAAGCATAAAATTGAGGAAGTTATTTATACAAAGTACACTGGGCTCACAGACAATACATCTTTTGTCATCTCTTTGATTTTTTAAATCATTCTAAGTGACCAACAAACTGCATAAAGTTGGCTCCCATAAATTGTTTAACCTCAAAATTCAGTTTCCTCTCATCACAGTGTATTAACTATGAGTGTAGCTGATTTTCCATCATTATGCTTCAATAAGTCAAGGAGAAATTAGCTTTGTATTGAGATCATGTAAGTGGAACATCAGTGTAAGTTTGCTGAGCTGAGCTGCTGCACCTTAAGGCCACAAGGTTACTCCAGGTTGTTTTCATCACAATGTGGAGTCACAATGGTTTGGTGTTAGTGGTGCTATGTGTGTGTAGTCAACCCCTGAACTTGCTAACAGGGCTGATGATGATAGGATATAGCCTGGCTGACATCACACTAAAGAGTGCAGAGTTTCTTCTAAAGGTTAACTGTGGTATCTTAGAAACAGCATGGAATGAAAAAGAAAGAGACATCCGACAGAGATCTACATCCTCATCTGGTTAGCTATCGCAGTCTCATAGCTGCCTGTGGTTTCTTTGGCCTTGTGTAAGGTTTTATTAAGTGACTGAGAAATCAGTTTTATATCTAACAGATCAGTTATCAAAACAGAATCCATTGCTGTTATACTGGCTGAAATTCAGACCCAATGAGGTGATGAAAATCTTCAAAATGCACTCACTCCTCACCATTATTCTCCACCGTTCCTTCATCTTGTTAGTAGAGATGGCTAAAAGATGATAGCCCAGTGTGCTGTGTTTATGCTGCCTGTATAACCTATTATATGTTAATGAGTTACTGTTGATATTCCTGGTCTTTAAGTGACAGGCGTACAGATGGCAGCAGCTGTCGTCGCTCCCTTGTTAATCAGATTAATCTAATCAGATCGGTTTCTGCTTCTTGTTTAGCTTGTCATGACTCTACTGAGAACTGAAGGTTATAAAACCATCAGAGAACAGCTGTGAACAACTGTATTTACACACTCTATGCACTATTTAAACTAAATTATTCTGTACATTTTCCTTCTGAGTGTTGTCTGTTTTCAGGTTCTATATGTGGATGTGTGCACCAACAGGATCTAATGTTATTTAATATTCATGCAGTAAAACCATTTGTAGTAAAGCAGTCTTGCTCCTGAAAAAACCTGAGCTCCATCACAGCTGTCTAAAAAAAGTATTTTAGAAGCTTAAGTTTTGATTTTGTTTCCTCTGGAGGGTTTTTCTCTGTCCCACTTGAGTTTATAATCATAGCTTTTAGTTTTGCTGCTTTACTGATCCCCAGTGTTTACCACAGTGGCCTTACTGCATGTATGGAAACTGAAAATTAGAAAAGGCAGCCTCTCTAACCATTACAGTAATTCAATAAAGAAAATCAATACAAAACACATTTCATTGTGCTGCTCAGCAGAACTAAAATGGCAATATAACCTACAGGAAGAGGTAGAGGTGGAGAAAATAATTAGATATATATTTCCTTGCATCCTCTGCAGTTAACAACTGACGATGCTGTTGGTTTTTCATCTGATCTCTAAAATAGCCCATGATAGGCAACTAAACAGTTTTATTGTAAATGTGTTACATCACCATTCTATTACAGAGGGTCACATTAACTAACAGCCAGACAGCAGCCAAACACAACAAGAGTCGTGGATTTGCTTTCCTGCTAATGTCGCCCTTTTATCTGCTGTACAAAAACACATGAACATTGGCTTAAACTGGGTGAAAATTGCACCACCAATGTCATAGATGATTAGCTTGTCAGCTGAAGCACATTAACTTGCTGAAAAAACATACTTGCAAGGCTCTCAGTGAATATTGGAAATGGTGTGGTTCTACCTGCTGATACCCATGCTAACAAAACACAGCCTGTCCTTGGCCTGTAAGTGACTGTTTCCAGCACAAATATGTTACATAAGAGGAGAAAGGTACTTTCAATAAATCCCCTGAGAAATTCTAATCTTCATTAGTGCATCAGACTCAATTTTAAGATGACACTATTTTTGACGGCATATGAGAGGTGGTGATTAAATAATTAAATGTGTAATTGGACCAAGTAAAACAAAACTTTATTTGTTAGGGATTCTGAATCATCTAACTAAATGGCTTCCTCAGTTGAACGGTCAGCTTTAAACTGACAGTGATGGGAGTCGAGGCGGGTCAGGTGTTCTTCCTTGTAGAAATAAAAAGCATTCGGCTCGTGTAAACACCATAAAGCCATTTAGAACAGAGTCTAGGTGCGGCTCCAAAAGGAAACAGAACATGCAAAGAACATAATTTGGTCAACACACGTGACATGTTGTTGTCTGTGTCTTGTTTAATTTTACTGATAAGTTTAAATTTCTTTTCAAAAACTTAAGGCAGAATTTTAATAATTAAATAATCATGCTTTTAATAATTTATGATGGATAAATAGTTTACAGTTACAGTTTCTTTGTGCTGTATCACAGTAGCATTTTTATGGTTTTATAGATCTGGATTATATTTACACACACAACACAATGTATGTTAGCCTAGCTCAGTGCAAGGACCAGAAGCAGAGTTAAAACCTTTCTAAAGCTGATATGGATCTTGATATCTAACTGTTGGAAAGAAAGAGAATCAGTGCATTTCTCAAAGTGTTGAACTATGTATATCTTCGATCTTTGGAACAACAAGCACTGAGGAAGCTCCTGGCAGGTCACGTTGGCTGGTATTCATTAACAATGATCTTACAGAAAATAGTTCATTTGAAACTAGTATTAGACAAACAATCCTTTTATACTATAAAATAGATTTCCACCTACAGCAGAGCCACTCCCAGGCTTTGTGAGTGATGGAGAGCGTCTATGCTTGCATGTGCAAGGTTGCAAATCTGCATGTTGACTACAACGTACACAAGCCCATTGCAGCTGTTAGGATGATTTTTCCAACATCTGTGGTCTGTACAGTAGGACTAGATTATGGGATAGAAAGGCAGAGTTTTTCAGCATCACACTCTCTTAATCACCTCACAGACTGACAGAACTATCAGAAACACAAACATGATGGGTATTCATATTTTCAGTAATGTTAGTGGATACTAGTTGAAACTCATTGAAACTACCTGATTCACCAGAGGAATCCAGTTCAGCTTTAGGGCAAGCAGGGGTGCTGAGGTCATGAGGATGGGGTGCTGCACAGGAGGTCTGTGCTGAACTGATGCAGGGTGTTGGGTGCTCATGTGGAAATTTCCATTGGCACAGCATTTTATTGTGGGTGGACAGTGAGTTAGGGGCATTGCCCAACAAGCCTTGCCAGCCAGGAGTCAGGCGGGCCAACACAATGCTCCCTGCCCCGTTTCTTTTGCTAAACAAAGCTGATTTAGCTTGTTTGTCTCCTGGAGCAGCAAACTGAACTGACTTACTGTGGTCACTACTAAGCTAAATGCAACTGCACTTTAATCAGCAAGACTGACACAAAAGATACATTACCTCAGAAAAGACTGAGAAGATCTATGGCTCAGAGTATACTGCAGAGATCACTAAAGAAAATACTTGATCTGAATAGAACTTTTTAAAATGAATAGTCCACCAGAAACCTGTTTTGTGTATCTAACACTCAACCTGTCTAGGCCTCCTTCTTTTTATTGGATTTGATTCCAAGGTTAAGCTTCATGCTGAAAAGAAAGTATCAGAATGTTCAATGAAACTTTTTAAACCACCACAGTAGAATAAGCCACCTGCCCTGATGTTCAATATTTTGCACACACTAATATTTCAGCTTAAATGTAGCTAAATAAACAGCCTACACTGGATGCTATCACAGTTAGCAGACCAGTCTTATTGTTGTTATTTATGAGGAGTCACTTTAGTGCTCTAATACTAAAGGGAACAAGTACTGCATCTTCCAGCTTTTAGTTATGCTGTTGTTTTACATGTTATTTTTTTTTTTAGATATATTCATATAAACACAATATTAACTCTCTACTCTTTAGTCTTTATCAACTCCTGAGAAAAATATCTGTCCCTTTGCTGTTAAATGTTTCTCTGGGTTCAGCAGCTAGTCGCTAACTCAGTCTCTTTGCTGTTGGTAGCTAAATTGGTAGTGCACAGTCTTTACTGCTTTGAAAACCAGCTTTTGCTTTGAAAACCACTATGATAAGAACAGAGACAATAAATATGCTTTACAAACCAAGTCAGTCCATTTCTTCAATTTTTTTATTTGAAAAAATCTGTTTATATAACAATCTTTCAATGTAACTTTTAACAAAAAATAAATTTGACATTTAAATACTTTTCTTTTGCATGTTATTGTAGACATTTTCAACCATTTGAACAGTATCCTTCTGCAGAAAACAAATCAAAGAAAATACTAGTTCTGTCAAATACATACACATTGCAAACTGTATTTAATGTAAATTTGAAAAACTGTTATTCACAGTTTAAATAAAACAACAACTCATGTTAGTAGGTTGCATTGCATGCATTTATTTTGATTTTCAGTCTCAATGATTGTGGTAGATGTTTACAAGTCACAATGGGACTACACATTATAAGTGCAGCTATTTTTGTCATTGACTTATGTCTGTTCATAGCTGTATATCATTGTTGAAAAGTTATGATACTGGATAAAAAAGGGTTTCACTGTTCAGCAACTTTATGCAAGGCCGCAGGTTATAGAGCAGATAGAGTAACCAAAATTCAAGTGAGAATTTTACTAAACGGCACTGAAATGAAATAAACCACTTGAGAACAGATTCATTTATCCTCACTGTCAGCATGCTGTCAGCCTGTGTGCACTCCGAATGTGTCTGCTGTGGTGAACCACAGCCTGGAGTCCTTTCCTCATTCTGGGATAGAAAATCTTCAGAGACATTATTTATGTTCAAGGTCATCTCTACTGCTGCTGCTGCTGCTCATCACTTGTGATTATGCAACCTTGTGTCTTCCCTCAGATTTGCCTTAATCTGACAAATGTTAAAGCAGACACTCTGTTTTGCACCATTATGATCTATTTGTGTCTGGAGTGGTAGATATGGGACCCAGAAACATTGCACCCACAGAGGGCTCTGTTGTCACAGTGACATTGAGAAGTTATACTTGATATCTCTGAGTTTCAGCAACCTTTTTTTGTATTTTGCACTTATATGTACCTGTATCTATTTAAGTCTCTTAGTTTTACTTGCATTAGCATTATTTCCTATAGACACATCAAATTGTAGTGACCTCTGATTGCCCCAAGGTCCAATCAAAGCTTTAGTTGCATCCCTGACTCAGCTTTACCCCTCATGTCCTGATGACATGGCTGAACCTCAGGTCAGCTCAGTGTGTGCTGGGATTGAATTCCTGCCAGTCGAAACGGGAGGGTCTGGATCTTTTCCAGCACAAATGAAGCAGGGTCTCTATGAGAGTTTCTTTCATTGTGTGGAGTGATCACACCTACAGGAGGGGAAAAGGGTATTGTCTTTGTGACTGCTGGTCTGTTTGTTCTGAAAACAGGATATGTGGACTTACTGATTGTGAAGGCGACAAAGTTTCTGCTTGTGATCTCACCGACTCTCAGTGTTATGTAACCTGAGGCTGTTTGGTCGGGTGGGGCAGGATGGTCAACCAGTCGATACAGATGGATTGTGGGAAAGCTGATATACAAATGATTGATACTAGTCACACATTTACAAATAGAGTTTCAATGTTCTTATTATGCAAAGATTTGCTACACCTTTTGTTGTAGGCTTAATTGCCTTTGACTTTTCTGCTGCTGTTTCATGGTACTGTAAGTAATGCAATTTTGATGTTTCTTTTGCCAGCATGACAAACTGAAACTATAGTGTTGTCTTAAGGCCTAAAAGACATGTCTTTGTAAAATTTGCAAATTTCTTAAGCCTACATTATGCTAACATTGTTAAATATAATAATTAAAACAGCATAAAAGCAACAACAGTAATGTGTATTGTATCATCTGTGTATTCACATGCATGCATATGCATGCAAATGATAATACTGTAATACTTTTAATGTCATTATAGCATGTGTCCTTAACATTTTTGTCATGTGGGCTTTTATATGAACATTGCAGCCTCCAGACTTACAGACTTCAGTCTTGTTTGATTTGGTGTGTGATTTCCTGGAAAATATGAAGTCAAAAGTAGCTTGCAAAACTAATTGGAATTTCTGACTACTTCAAAGTTGCTCTTAGAAGTTGTTCTACTCAACATTTCCTTTTAATGTGGCTACAGTATTAATACCACTAAACAGCACACCATATCAACATAAACCCTTCACAGGATATTAAGAGCTTAGTCTTTTTAGCTTACAGTCGAGTCTAAATAGGCCTTGAGCTTTCCGCACATCCTTTTACTTCACCTCCGAGTGTCTTTATCCTTCACCTACTTTACTAGCTGTGTCCTGCTGCTAAATATGCATCAGCAGCTGTTCTCATTTATTCTAATTCCACCAACAGTGAATGTGTTTAGGACAAAGGTTGGTAGTTTGGTACAGTTCTAACCAATTGTGGCGCATTTACTTGTTTGTCTTTGTGTATTCAGGCTGGTATAAAACCTGTCATTTAAGCTCTGAAGCAGCACAAACAACCTGACTATAACTCTCTACTGAAATCCAACGAGCAACAGAGACTGGCGACATAAAATGTGCATCAAAACACTCACACCTACACTGTTCCAAGGCTATATCGTATCAGAAATGATTGCGGGCTGGTTTATATTGATACATCAGGATAAAGCACCTTCCTTTTCCAAGCGGCATGATTTGCTGTAGGTTTGATATTGCTTGTTCTAGTCTCAATGTATTTTAGGCTAGAATATACCATTAAACTACACAGACACTAGACTTATGAAACACAATCATAATTCAGCAGAAGTTTTAGATTTAGTGCATTTCAACCATTAGTCAAAGATAGCATATTGGTCCTACATATAACACATCTCAGGATTCTCTACATTGATAGTCAAATATAAAATGATGTCATGTTGGGGTTAAGAAATTGCCTTTACTTGTTGTAAAACATGAAATGAATTAAATTTCAGGTAGAGAGGTCTCTGCTATCTTTCCTGTATGACCTGAATGCTGCATAACAGATCAATACTGCAGACAGACGAAGGGAACTGAATTTGCCTTTGACAGCTGCACAGCCTTCATGTATGTGTGCAGCCATGTAGAGGATTTGTGTTGCAACTCCACTATGTTCTCCTTTGTCCATGCTAGCTGATTACATTACACCTGCCGCTGGTGCAGGTCACTGAGCCTCAACAGAACAGCTAAGTGAATGTGAGTCAGTCTTGAGTGGTAACAGAGCGCCTTTAATACCCAGCAGCAGCACTTCCCTAATAGAAAAGACTGTTATGCAATGTGATTTTCTGTGGAACTGATTTCAGTTTAGTAGATTAGAGGTGAATGAGGTCAAAGCACTGCTACCAGCTGTATTTCATTGTGTTGCAACACAGTGAATCAGTTTAGCATATGGCACTTTAGACAGAGCTGAGGGTTTGTGTGATTGTGTGTATTAAAATAATGCCCTGTGTTACTCAATGAAGAGGCACTTTTTCATCTCTAGCTCTAATTTATTACGCAGCTCAGACTGAGCTCCATGAGATTGTGGGTGTCAAATAGCAGGATTTAGGGAATTTATTTGATTCCCCTCTTATCACCATGTAAGATGTTCTTCATTTGAAAAAGACATTGATCCAAAAGAAATACTGAGAAATGTTTTCCTTATTTCTGTTGCATATTATATTGCAAAGTGTTTCCTCTTTAGAGCCGAATGGAGGCAGGGGGAAAAGTGCTGGTGCCTCACAGAAATGTGTTACTTTTTATTGTGCTGACTGTTGGTCTGGAAAATCATTTAAAAGTAAACAGCTAGAAGTTTATTGGGCTATAAAAGCCCCTTCTTCACAGTGCAGTAACGTGTTGGCAGATAAAATTTAATACACTAGTCTAAACTCCCTCAGTAAGAGGGAGAAAGATATCTTAAGCTTTTCGCCAGCTTAAAAAAGGGCGCTGAATTTGCCCTGAGGAACTGTGCTGTTTATTATGTTGCAGATTCAGTTTGGGTTGTCCCACTTGTATCTGTTGTGTAAACAGTAACTGATTCTGTCTGCTGCACATTATAAAAATGATAGCTCAAATCAAGTAAACTTATGGGTGTTAGCTCTGCTATGGTAACTGTATGTAATAGCGTTGACAGCTAATTCCTTTGCAAAAGTCTGTATCACTTTGCCTGTAAGTAACACCTGCTTGCTCAGCATGTATCTAGGCAACACAGTAAGATATAAAGCTACAGGTTCATTTAAACATTTCAACTGATTCAACTGTCACAAATGTTAACTTATACTATCAACAATGGTGTCTGAGGCAGCCAAGGTCGTGTAGTGGACTGAGCACTAAAGGACATATCTGAGACTTTTCAGTTGCCTGCCAGCTGTTATTGTCTCTTCCGTTGCCCAGTTTAGCATATTGATCAGTGTCAAGCCACAGCACCTCTGTGTTTAGCCCCAACAGCTGTACTGAACACAAGACATTGTACCTTACCTAATTACATTCAACAGAGAAACCCACTGATTTATTGGAAACACAGGTCATGAAGCTTGGAGGTTGACTGCAATTGTAACTGGCAAGCTAGGCTGTGATATGTTGTTCCAAAAATGTTCCCTAGTAGTCTAGTTGTAACAAAGTCACAACATGCCACAACCTGTTGTGAGCTATTGTTTAAATATTCATTCATCATTACATGGTAAGAGGATATTTTAAGCATTACGAAACATAACTGCTGAAATCCCACATTTCCAGTGTGTTCAGTGTGGTTAGACTGAATCTTTGGTTTATTCACCTGTAATAAATGACTTAAAGGAGTTACCAAAACTATTGGCCTTGATTGTTTCCTTTAAGGCTCAGATCTAAAACTTATATTATAACCAGCGTTGGAAAATAGCAGGTGCAAAATGTAAAAGTACCCTCAAGAAAATCACAAAATGCCCCCCAAAACTGTCACCCAACGGCAAAATTGCCCCCAAATTTTTTATCATTTTATTAATACTAATTCATTTAATTTCTGTATCACTCAGCACCGAAGAGTGGTCGCCAACAGCAATTTTTAAAAAAAAGATACAGAGGACACACAGAAAAAATGCGCTTGTGCATGCGCACACGCACAGACACACAGGCAGCTGGGTGTTGTGATGCACAACGGGCCAGTATGTAATTAAAGAGACAATGTTGCCACCTGCTCCCACCCCAAGGGAAGAGCAGTGCAACTTAAATACCGGCCCCCATCATCACCTGCAGCAAAAAAGATTTACCATTGCTGCTTCGTCTACCATCAAGAGATGGAAAACCAACTGGCTTGGTGTTGAGGATGGAGAGGGGGGACACACTTCTCTACTGCAAAGTTTGCAGAGCACTACCACCACGGCATGTCCCTGCCCCTGGACAACTAGCCAACTAGCTAACAACAATGACATGTTGTTTTATTGACTCACGTTGACACAAGGTGGTGATTACTATTATCTGCATTTTGATCTGGGCTCATTTCACAGTAAAAATGGCAAAATATTTTTACTTTTGTATACTTTTATACTTTTATACTTTTATTAAATTGACCCCAAATTTTTGAAAATGTCCACAATTTTTGGATTGTGGGGGCAAAAGTTGCCCCAAAAGTACAAATTTTTTAATTTTCTTCACTGATTATAACATTATTCATTATTCAGTGGAAAAAAGTTGAAAACTATCTCAAGATGAGTTTTCCCTGAATTTGTATAAACAAATTTTCATTGCTGTGAGTACCACAGACAAATTCTGTTCTCCATGTAATGGGATAAAAGTAAATCTCAGTAACAAGTAGTAAGGAAATTAAGAAATACCATAACTACTATTTCTGCATGGTTGGATGTCGAGTAATAAAATGTATCTCTTTAAAGTGTTGATGCTGAAGATTCTCACTGTTTGTAGTCTCAACCTTTGATTCTAAGCACTCATTGCTCCTGTGTCCTAGAAACCAACTTTGAATGAAACAGCGTGGGCAGTACTGACCCATCTTTTCCTCAGATTTATTTTGGAGTTTATGAGTAATGTGATTTGTTCTAGTCCTTTCAGTTTGTTAACAAATTTAACCTATAGCAAAATCACGCGAGTGATATTGGATTCATTCAAGCATGAACAAATGTGAAACCGAATGTTTTCATGAAGCATATCTGACCATATGGTTTGGCTTATAGTCAGTGTTTGTACATGTCAGAGGAGAAAACTCAACCTTCCTCTTTTTAAAGTAAAATCTGAATTTATATGTAACAAAACAAACAGTTGCTCACTGTAATACATGCAGGGATTTTGCAGCCAAAGCCTTACTTGGTCTGGTATGACCAGAATGACCAGTAGATTGGAGCTAATCTTAAGTAATTTTTACAAAACCCTACTTGGTGTACTGTTTAACTGTTTAAGCATTTAAAAGAGAAATGGTTTGAATACCTTCCTCACAAAATTAAAACAAGAAGCAAATACAGCATACTTAAACAATGTGACATGTTTGTTGAGATCTGTTTGTGGTTTCAGTCTCCTTACCCTCAGTCAGGTCACCTAATAATGATGTCTTAAAAGTAAATGACTTGAGAATTTTTTGGATATTGAAAGATTTACCCTATAATTACCATTATCTTGTCATTACCATCGGCAACTGTTCAAAGTTGCATAGTTTCCCTTCAAAACTGTCATTTTACAGTCATCAAGTAAAGGCTTTAAAATTTCTGGCTTTGGAAAATTTGAGCCAGCAACACACACACAGCTATACCACAAAAATGATGTGTTAATTTTCAACAGGGCTTTCATTTTTGTTTCCCAATAATATGTAAAAAAAATTTTTAATTAAATAAATAAAACTCGTCCTCTCTCTCTGTCTCCAGCATCAAGTTACTGGCAGTCCAGGACCTGCTGGATCGGGAGGCTCTTGATAAGGTAAAGTAGAGGTCTGCACCCTGCTGCTCTCTGTCGGGGTCACATTGGTTGATTGGGAGAACCGCTACCGTACATGTTGGAGGCTGCATCTTTGTAAATGAGATGACTCATCTCTGAGGGGAATGCACCCTGAAAGTCGCATTCAATGTTTTTTAATGTCTGTTATACTAATGTTTCCTTTTCATGCTTGCTCTCTGTCTCTGTCTCTCTTTCTTCGGGTCCCTGCCTCCCAGTAGTAAATGTCTTCTATTTCTGGGCTCATATTTGGATTTGAACTGTGTTAGTGCTCTCTTGTGCTTTCACCACTATAAATAAAACAGTGGTTGCTATGTGTTGGAGGGTATCCGCTTCAGCAGTAATCAGGATACAGTGGTTTAATCCATGATTCTGATTCTTTTTTAAAAGTATGAAAAAATGTGCAAAACAAGCTTGCACATTTTAGCTGACAGCTGGGAGCTGTGACAGCCAGATTTCCAGAATGACAAATTACACAGAAATGATAAGCTGCAGCTTTCCATGTTATTTAGTATTAGAGGACGTTGTGTTCTGTTTTCTAGTTTGCCATGTTAAACCTGATCACTCTATGACTTGGTCTAATGTTGGAAATGATTAAATACACAACAGTTTATAAGCCTAAGATTGTTCTCCACAGTTTAACTGCACATTTGGAAGAAGCTCTGTATTGACATATTCTAATAGTTTGTTATTACGTTCCATACTCATTTACATTTATTACATTTCATATTCTTCATATTTGTTTGATTGGTGATATAAATTCCATACATAAATCTTTTCAAAATGTTAAATTTTCATGTTAACGTTAAACTCAGAGCATGAGCTATACGTTTTAAAAATAGACTTGTTTACCCTCTTCTGGAGAATGAAATGAAAGACTGATATCAATCTCATTAGTGTGTCCCTTTTAGTCTGAAATTTGAATCAGAATACTGTTAATCTATTCAAGCATTAAGACTGAAAGCAGGGGGAAATTGGCATTTATGGTGTAGAGGAAGTTAAATGTGGTAACTATTTCTTGACAAATAAATGCCAGTGACAGCTGACGTACTTATGTGCATTTTCACTAGGTATATAGAGGTTTATGAGTTGCCAAATCAGTCAAAAGTCAAGCAGAAAAATGGAGGTAACAAAAACATGCAAAAAATGTTTAAGGACTGTTGAGGTTTACAAAAGAGAGTATGAGGATGATGTGCTGTTGTTTAATGGATGTTCTAGCATGTGATGTACCATAAACAACAAACTGTTAATTTGAAATTTATGCCAAAATTATAACAAACAAAATACAACATGTCAGTTAATTGGTAGATATGTTGTTTTAGCTTGGGACAAAGCCAGGTTAGCTGCTTCCATCTGTTTCTCTGTGTAATGTTTAACTCAAGCTTCAGGCACAATACTCACAAACATTATAACAACAGTTTTTCTTGGAAAACCAGAGAAACTGTTATGTCTAAAATGTCTATGGACAGGTATATTTAGCATTAACTGGTACTCTAATTACAAACATAAGAACATTGCAACACTAATATTAATGCAATTAGGCAGGTAGAGAACAACTCTTGCATCTTTATGCCTTTGAAAATCTTCGAAGGCTTGCCTCTGTTAGAATAATTCTCCCCTGTTAGCACCTTATGCAGCAACATGTCCCGTGCCTCCTGTTGTTGATTGACAAGGATAGTGCTGTGGGACTCGGTCTGACCCACTTTGTTCCCCATTTGAAGAAACAGAGCTTTATACAAACATCAGATTTTTTTTTTAAACCAGACAAACAGAAAGCACAGCTAGCCATGACACCGTGATGATACATTTGTTGAACTTGACAATAAGTGTAAAGGATTGAACTAAACCTTAATAAATAAGAAATGAGTCTTACTCTCTCAAAATATCATCCCATTTGTTGGGGAAAGGCTTAATCTGCTCATCAAGCTGTCTCTCAGTCATCTAGCTAGCTTGCTAGCTTATTACTTGCTGTTATTAAGCAAGCCTGTTAGCTTGTCACCATTGAGATGATAAATTCATACCATTTCAAAAGAAGTGTCTGTGCATTGATCTTTGACTCATAACTGTCTACAAACCCTGCCTCTTTTGAGAGCAGTTTTCACTCCAACAAGGGACGTTATGCTAAAAAAATTAATTAAAAAAATTAATAATGCAATAGTGAATACACAAAAAAGGCATTGTTTCTCTATGGTTATCTGTTCCATTAAGGTGAATAGACTGCATTTAATGTAGTATATATGATATATTTCTAGCCTTTATGACCACTCAAAGTGCACTACAGCACAAACTAGTATTCACACACATTCATGCACTGATGACAGAGAATGTAGTTCATCAGGAAAGACAATCAATCTCCCACACGATTAAACTAAAGATGGATTGATATGCAGACTGGAGGAGCCAGGGATCACACTACTGACCCTTTGATATGTGGTTGACCCACTCTACCTCTTGCGCCACAGATGCCCCTCTGTCAACCCTGTCTAAAGGTTTACACACAATTACTTTCTCCCTGAGAGCAAGTACTCTGATTGCAGCAAATCTATAAAAATAAACAGCTTTTGTTTTGAAATTATATCATGTTAAATTCTTGTATGACTAAGCCTGAAGACATAAAAATTTGGAACCTCAGATTTTTGGAGAGAACAGTGGATGAACTCACAAACAGAAGCTCTCATATGAATTATGTTGTATAGTCAGATCACTCACTCTCTTACTGATCAGAGAAATAGGGCAACTGCATAAATACACTGCTGTCGGTATCCAATATCCATAAAATGTCAGAGTTCAACAGTGTGCTCTGAGCTATGATGCCTAGCTATGCTGCTTAGCCTACTCACTTGTTTGCATACATACGATGTCACTTTCTATATTGGCTACAAGATGGATCCTTGGCAGAGAAATCAGAGCTCTGTGGAGAGGGAAGTAGGTCAGCAGCAGAGTACTTTGGACAGAGGGAGGGAGATGGTGGGAGGATGAGTTACCTCTGGACAAGTGCTAGCCCACTTTGAGTGATTCTACTCCTGTCAGCCTCCCACACTGGTTTTCCGCCTGTTTTTTTCTCATTTCTTGTCTTGTCCTAATTATCAAAACATTCTCTTTTCATCCTCTAACCCGCAGTGTCATTCCCTGCAAAGTGAATGAGAAATGTCTTAAATTTTCTCTTACATCTTTCATTTCACTCAGTGCAGTGCAGCTTACCATGCTATTTTTATGCCTTGGTTTTGCATTTTGTTCAAAACTCAAATATTTCTGTTTTATACTTTGAAAATAAATATTTCAGGAAAAATGTCAGCAGCCTGCATTACTTTGAATAACACATGGTATTCCTTTGCTCAAGATTTTTTTTTCAAAAGAAATCCTCATTCAATAGTAATTAAGTGTCACAGTGTTTCTTTGTTGTTGCTTAAATATGCTGCAAAACTGTAAATTAAATAGCTCCATAACTTAAAAGAATGACATGAGCCTTGTTTTACCTGAGTTTACCTAAATAAGCTAAATGATGAACTAAATAATATGCATTTTTGAGGAACCCTAAGTTTACTTTTTTTGCAATTAAATACAGATCCAAGATTAGTATGATATAATGATTGCTTATTATATAAAAAAAATGGTGATGATTTGAATAGTTTTGTCTAAAAATGAAAACCAGAGGAGGATGTTTTATAGTAATGAACATTAGTTTAACCAGTATACATGCTTAGAATGTATTTTAGTTTAATGTAATATATACAATATCAGAACATCCATCCATGAGTGTAATCAAAAACATTCTACTGTATCAGTGGATTCATACTGATCGTTCAGGAAATTCAGTAGTTCCAACTGAAAATATTACTGAAAAAAGATGTTAATTAGTATCTCACCTCACAAGCAGTCGGCTGCTCATTGGCTGACTGACCTCAGCCTGCCTCCCTACACTACAGCTGATCAGAGGATTCTGGAGAACAGAGGGGGGTATTTTAATGTGAATGAGCTGTATTACACATGAAGGAGCACTAGTTTATGCTTTGCTATTGTTGGAAACTGCATTCTGTAATAGTGCCGTATTGTACTTCCAGATTCTTTAACACCCATACAATGGACTCCTCTCACCTAAAACTGAATTGAGCTGAACCGGTTGCTAATGGAGCAGTCACCAACAAAGATTAAATCTACTTCACTCTGACAAAATGTGATCTGTAAAAATGTATACAGATGTGTAATATCATGAAAATTTATGTCATGGCATAAGTAACCTTCAAAATATGCACCGTCCACTGCATCCCTGTGTCAAATGATTATTACATGTAGAAAAACAACCTTTTGTCCAGTATTTAACTGCAACTTTGGTGGACATGGTCGCTGAACATGAGTTGTGATTAGTCACACAGAGTGTGTGCCAGTTTTAGACTGTTGTTCTGTTGCCTGTTTGTTGCTAAGGAACCCTCTGTCTGATGTTAGGTTTCAAACTCATGATTAATCATTCTGTATAAAACCTTACTTGTTACTATCATGCAGCCTTTGTGCAAATTCAATAACTTACATGCAGTACCAGAAAATACTGAACTTTTTCCACCTCTTAAAAACTTAAAGATGCACATACACGCACTCCCCTTGTTGTTTTGTGTTGTGTGGATACTGGCAACCCCAAACAGACATCAGGCACTCATCTGAGGGTTCAGTGAGTTCTCTGTTGTTTGCAGTTTAAAGTTCCTCACTGGTCCATTCTGCTTTGATGAGGCCAATAAAGTTTTTATGTTTGAGTTTTTTAGTCAGAGTGACCATGAGTGGTTTTTACCTGGGGAAGTGAAAGAAGCCTCTGTCACACAACTGGCTATTTTTTAAGCCTTATTGAACCTGCCTCATGAGACTCAGCTCTCTTTTCATAAGAGATCTGAGAAAAGAAAACAGTCATAACAGTACAGACAAGCAAAATAGTGTGTACCGTACAGAGATATATTGGTTTATTCTCTTTAAGCTGTATGCTTTAAATACAAGTCAGTATACACCCTTTCACACTCTCATTCACACAATAATGGAAGGAGCACCCTTCTTCTAGTGCTACTAATACCACTCTAAGTGCCAACTTGCTCATCAAGAACTCATAAGCACATACATTCACACACTGAGAGCAGTTTGGGGTTCAGTGTCTTGTCCAAGAGTACTTTGTCATTCAGAGTAGAGGAGTCTGGGATTGAGTCACCAAACTTATAATTATATGACCTGCTCTTAACTCAGAGCCTCAATTCCCTGTTATTGGAGTTCCATAGTACAAATAATGTATTTTTATTGTGTAAACTTCATTTACCAACAGGGAAATTTTGAATTACCGTGATACACAGGTCCTTGTCATTAATTTTGGTAGAGAAAAGATGGTAGAGATGCATCCAAACACCACACAAAGTGACGTAGTATAAGACATGAGTTGGCTGATTAGAGTGGAAGATGAGGGTGGTGGATGTGTTACACAAACACAGGACTTTCACACAATAGACCAGTTGGTGACCCATGTGAAACAAAAGGTTAATGTTTACTTGCAGTGACGCAGCTTTGTAAGATAAAGAAAGTGACATATTTAAATGACATCACATAATTTGTGTGACTTAACAAAGTACATCTTTACAGCCACAATACTAAAAAGCTTAATAAAATTAAAAGATGCTTTTGCTATAGGAGTTAGCATATTATTGATGTTAGGAAAGTCATTAAAACAAAGCTGCACCAATTAGCAACATTTCAACTACCAGCTGTCAGCGTCTTCCAATGAAGAAGCTTTAAACCCACCATGGGCTCTAATTTCATGGCGCAGGGTGGCGCAGGGTGGTGGAGCATGGCGCACCCCGCGCAGTGGTAATTTTGTCTGGCGCACCACCGCACACAGCCAATTTGGCAATTTGGTAGACTGGGCTGCGCTGAGATTGGTGTGGTGGCGCACCAGGGGGAGGTGAAAACACTGCGCGGAAGGTGCGCTGAAAGCCTGCCAGCTCCAACCTGGTCTATTCTCGGCGCAGGCGAAGTGCGCCCGATGTAGTGGTAATTTGGCCGACAGGCGCGCAGTGCTCACACGTCACCAAAACCTCACGGGCAGGTTTCCAGAGTGTCAGGCACATTTCAATACAATAAACAATCACAGCAACCACTATTTAATGTAACCCTCTGAACCAGCATATACATTTGTATCTATATTAATTGTCCCGTCACATCTGATGTCAGATCAAAGACGTTTGTCACG
>JAQMCX010000020.1:6338708-6390417 GCA_029814765.1 Acanthurus leucopareius
TATGTAAAGTGTCTTGAGACAACTTTGTTGTGATTTGACGCTATATAAATAAAATTGAATTGAATTGAATTGAATACATGGAAATTATTTTCTCTTCTGTCAAAGTTGTTATCGTGGTGACTTTTTTTACCTTTACTGTTTACTTTAATTTGTAGTTGCTGCATTACTGTGTCTGTGAATGCAATCCCATATACAGGATATATCCTTTCAAATCTTTAAACTAAAAAACAACTCATGGCAACAGGATGAAATAATGAAAACACATTTTGTTTTGCTATGAGTGACTGCATTTTGATTAAATGACATTCCACATGCATGGACAGGAATTACAGCACTAATTCAACCAATCAAATTTTTTATCAGCAACACAAACAGCTTATTTGAGGCTATGTACTGTAATCATTCTAACCACATTTTCAAAAAAATTTTCAGTCAGGTGCCATTATAGCTGTGCAAAAGAAGAGCTCAACATGATGTAATAAAAAGAGCCCTAGACAAGCCATAAGTGGTGGAAAAAAATGTAAAAAACACAATGGAAATATGACATTTAGACATTTGTTTCATGTATTCAGTTGAGGGCGGTTACAGTCTTAAAAACAGAACTGATGTTTTCAACACTTTGTCTGAGAATATAATGGACAATGATGAACTCACCAATACAGCTGCTGAGCTCTTGCATGAAGACCATGCAAGAAACACTGTAGCCAGACTGACAGGTTAAAAACAATGGTTACAAAAATTATGACAACAAGACCCATATTATTCTAATTTATAGTTATCCTTTAATCTCCCTGCAGCAAGTCTAAGAGGGCCATCAAAAACTTGGAAGTTATGACACATGCTAGTACAATCCCTGCCACTTGCTACATGTCCTCCCTCATGTTTTGATAATTTGTAAACTGGATTCTGACAAGAATCAAATGATGGACTCTTTCCACCAGGTTGGTTTGAATGAGCTGACAGTGGTAAACGTCCATATGCAGGCCGCAGCTTCAGCAGGAGAGTCCAACGGCAAAAACCACACAGATGAAGCCAAGTGTCACCGCCTCTCCCCCAGCATTCAGGAAACACTCAAAGGTCAGTCTGAAGGGCTCAGACCAGAAAAGGTCAACTGTTCTACAAGCCCAGTGTTTTTGACTCTGAGAATCGATTCACTAGAGAAAAGATGGATCAAAAGTAAGGTGTTGCAGACTTGTCATCATGTCCCATGTGTCTTGTATCTCTGCATGAAGGTGAATTATGAGAATCATCCTGTTCTCATTCATTTTCTCTCTCTCTCTGCAGCTGAGAAGGAGTTGGTGGTGCTTGGAGATTTTGGCTCCCCTCCTCAGAGCTCAGAGCAGGAAGTACTACGAAAGGAGAAGTTTTTTGCCCTGGTACCATCCACCCAGTTCACCAACATCAGCACACGCTCACCGCAGGGCACCCGCTGTCTGGACAACATCTGGTTGAGCCGCTCCCTCAAGAAGATTTATTCAGGTAAGTGCACTGTGTGGGTGTTTTGGGAGTTTGGTCTCAATTCAGTCAATGGAGACAAATTGTCTTAAGTTATTTGATAAAAGTTAAATTCTTGAGTCAGTTGAGACAAATTTAAGTCCAGTCGTAAGTTTTAAGAAAAAGTCATTTTAGACAAGTACTACCAAATTTTTAATAATCTCTGATAAATTTGAGACAATTTGAAAGACAAAGTCAGTTGAAACAAGCATAGGTTGAGGTATTCAAAACAAGTCTATGTCAACTCCTATGTAATTGAACACAATTCCAAGGCAACTGTTGTGTCTTTCAATGTAAGTTTGAGTCCACTATAAAGCCAAGTCAACAAAAAAATTCTAAGTGAGGTCTCAGGTTATTCAAATTAACTCCAATACAAGTCCTGAGCCATTCAAGGCAAATCCAAGTCAAGTCTCAAGTCATTATGTTCAGCAGCTGTTTAGGCTATCATGTTTCATTTTCTCAATTTTGTGACTTATGTTTGACTCAGTCCAATTTTTCTGGCAGTTATTGCCATATTTTTTTCCTATATATAGCAGAAGAAGACACATTTTTTATTTACGCAGAATAAGTCAAGTTATAACTTTAACTATTATAGTTGGATGAAAGCTATTGCAGTTTTTGTTAGATCAATATTACCTCGTGGTGTAATTCCCCCGATACGTTATCAAAATTGCACGTAATCCCATATATCTGCTGACTTTCCATTGCCTCATGTCTTTCCCTCTGACAGGCCATTGCTTGGTAGTGCGGGAGGGCTTGACGAACCCCTGGATCCCAGACAACTGGTCATGGGGTGGTGTGGCATCTGATCACTGCCCTGTCGTGGCTGAGTTCTATGCTGATGTAGCCCCTAAGGAGCTAAGCAGGCCTGGTATTGCAGTGGTGGACAGAGGAGACATTATGCCCAAACATGAGCGATGACAACATCCAGTCATAGTAAAGACAACAGAGGATGACATCAGATTTATCCATTCTGAGTCCCGCTTTTCTCAGTAAGACATGGAGCAAAAAGTTTCCTGATGAATGTTAAAAAGTGCCAAGATTGCCTTTTTGGGTTTCAATCTATCAATTTACCATACTAACTGATGAGTCATAGAGCCATACAAATGTTCAGACAAATATGTATACTGTACTTTAAAGAAATGTGCCAAACATTTTCTATGTGTATATAAAATAAAGAGAAATTATTAGATGTTCCGGCTGTGTCTGAGCTCTCATTAATGCAAAGAGGTGCAGTTTCTAATCAGAAACCTGTGGACCTTGCTCTTCAGAGGCCATGCTGATAGTTTAGATCTGTTCATCTGAGCTGTTGAGGCCATTAGAGCTCTGATTGTAAATGATAAAAGTCAGGTTTATGTGTGCACACGTGAGCCACCATCTTCCTCTGTAAAGGAGAAGAGATGCAAAGGCAGAGTGTCATCAGACATTGTTTCTGCTGCCTCAACTGCTCATTAACCAGCTCCACTATGATGCTTTTTGAAACCTTTGCACGGCTTCACTTTCATCTCTGGGGATGGAGTTCCCTCCAGCTAGTGAAGACAGCTAGCCTGGTAGGATTGCAGCACACATACACACTTGAGCAGTGGGGCAGCCTGACCTGCAGCCTTGTACAATTTTTCAGCTAGGCTAGCAGTTAGTCTGCAAGGCTTCAATGGAGCAGGGGCTTCTCAGTGATCAGGGAGGTGCCCAGGCATCTTCTAGCAATGGCATGGAGAGATGGCTTAACTCCAGTCTGTATCAAGGATGGACCAAAAATCAAAGGTCCAGATAGGGAAGAGAATCTTATGTGGATTGACCTGGGAAAATCTTGCTTTCATCTTCAGGCCAGGCCTCGGCTAAAACTGAGAGAGTTGAAGGTCTGGGGTCCTGCCACAAATTTCCAGCTTTTATGCAGTTCTTTCAAGAAGACACAAAAGTTCCTAACAGTAGAGACCCTTTCAATGACATGAGATTAGCTGACATGGGGCTCATCAAGTACATCTTCCCATCAACTTCTTCACAGTCCTCCTGGTCAGAATTGGAAGCAGTTAAGGATAATGTTTCTTGCCCAGGTACACAAGACAGAGATTAATCCCAGAACTTCAGCTGCTACTTATGAAATAGGCCCTATAGCTTTGCTTGCTGAGCCTCCTGGTAATAAATGAAGCAAATAGAGAGTGCATTTTAATATAATTCAATATTTCCTCAATAAAAATGTTAATTTATGTGTAAATACATTTGAATACATCTATGTTCATGTTCATGTTTCATGTTTGTTTTTGCTTGATTTCAGTAAACTCTCCCTTTAACTAAGAATGAAAGGAATACCAGTGTTTTCGACACTCATCGGAGGTTCTGATCAGAATAAGGCAGCCACATTTAATTCTTGGCACATATATTCCCACACTTGGCACCTTTTTGGCTTTTGCATTTATACCAACTCTATATTTTCCATTACTAATGTCCTTGTTTTCATGCACAAGTTGGGCAAGAAGTAAATGTTGTTTTTTGTCTAGTTAGGTTTTATTTGCATCTCTCACAATCAGCAATAAATACAATTCACCACTTGGCCAACATTATATTGTAAAAAAATACTTGGATATGTGGCACACCCCCCACAATAGCTAAGAACTTTTAGTAATATCAAGGAGTCCTCCTAGTGGTAAATAAAATCTTTCGTGAATTGTATCTGTGTGAGATACTGCACCGTAAGTTACTTCAGATAGCTGCTCCATTAGTGTGTGAAAGTGTGTGACTATGTGAATGCTGGCTTGTGCTGTTAAGTGCTTGGAGAGGTTGAAGGATTTGAAAAAGGTTACATAAATGCAGTCTATTTACCTTTTTATTTTACCCACTAATATTTCCTAAATCTGATTTTTTGTGTTAAAATAAATTGATTCCAAGTGAAAGCAAGAACCTGCCGCACTTGTATACACCCCACTAAGTCTTTCTCTACATCTCTGCCTTTCTTTAGAAGAGTGATATTCAAAGTTTGACCCACTAAGAGTCTCCACTAAGAGACGAAGCGCCCTCTTATGTTAGCTTCCATTAGGTTTTCTTCTCTTGTATGGTAAAATCTTGAATCCTGAGTGTAAATCATCAATAGGAACATGATTCACCGTTGCTGTGCACTTCAGTAACAACTTCTAACTTAAATTCATTTAAATGCATCCTTCTGGCCTTCAGTGGAATCCCTGATGACTCATATTATTGACCCTGAAGCCTTTGGAGGAAGGAGCACATTGTAGGAAAAGGACCTTAATGAGGATATCCCGATTTAACAAGCAGACTGGCTGACTAGAGTCACTTGAGTTACCCTCCTTCTTCCTGTTCTTTATAATTTTAAATGTCCTCTTGTTGCAGAAAAGGGATACGTGGTCTGTGTCACCTGATGCTCAGTGTGTGAAAGTTGACATTCCTACAAACATGATTCTAGTTTTGACCACAATGTCAACCATGGGCAAGAAACTTCATTCAGACATAAAAAATGAAATGAGAGTACAATAAAAAAGCAGATTTTTAAAATGTATTTATTTTAAGTAATGGAAATTCCTCCTAGGAGGCAAATTTTTCTGCTATTTTCTGAACTGTATAAGAATATTTCAAGAACATAGGTAATGTAAAGATTCCACTGACCAAAGTGATGACGGTGGTAAAAGCAGAAATATAGATAAACTCACTAAAGTTGGCAGCAACTTTGATTACTGTTCTTATTCTATAATACTTTTCACAGGTTTTAACTGTTTTGTGTCGAAACGTTCCCAAAACACTCAAAAAACATACCTGCTCAGTAACCAGAAAGAACATTTCTATTTTCCTTAAAAGAGAAGTGGATACATGTCTAGATGATCTTTGAAATATTAAAAAAAAAAAATTCAGCCAGTAAAGTTTTGGATAAATTTGAAACAATATTGATTTACTCTAAATATCATCCCTTGTTTTTGTTACAGACTTATAATAGTGTTTTTTCTGATTCATTTTTTTAAATCTCTGCAGCACATTCAGTGTGATTTTAACACTGACATTAAATAAAAGTATTTGTTTGTATATTTAAACATTTATAGTCCATGTTTGTTATATGATCTGTTTTCAGCTGACGCTGTCATGTCAACTTAGGTTTACAATTATTATCTGGTGGATTAGTTATTGACCCATGGGGTTTTAGGATTTCTTTGGATTGTGTCGGCAGTTGTGGATCACCTTTTGAAAATACATTGTGTGCTACTGTCCTCTAGTGGGGATGTGGCTCAATTTCACAAGAATCACTAAGTCTGTCTCCTTATCTGATGTAAAGCAGTCCATTCATCTAAATGACATGCTTAAAGTATATTGCATTATATTAACCTGTTGAATGTGTTGAGTGTTGAACTCTCTGAGAGATAAAAGACAAATAGTTCAGTGTGTTTGCGTGTGTGTGTGTGTGTGTGAGAGAGAGAGAGAGAGATAAATGGTCTTACTGTAATGTGGTGTCCAACATTAAAATACACACTTAATATCACAGAGACAAATAAAAATCTTCAGCATTTCATCAGTAAAATGACTATTTCTACGGCAGCTTGATTGTAGTTTATTTCATTAGACCTATGTAATCACTCCATGTCAGCCTGTCATCAACAACAGAACCCTTTATTAACGCATGATATTACTCAGAATTACTCTATACAAGAATCGACAACTATAATCTTGATAATACTCTAAGAAATTGTTTTCACAATAGAGAATGAATTGTTTTCTTAATAGTCATTACTTCTATAGCCTTGAAAAATCCATGATAATTAATTCAATCAAGTCTGGTGTTTGACAAAAATTTAATCTTATCATCAACTGAGACTCTTTCATCTGACCCTAATGAAGTTTAGTTTAAAAAACTCACAAAAAAAACCCCAAAACAGTTCAACCAGTACACTGCAGACAAGCAAATCTGATAAAGCTTCTAAGGAGAGTGCTCTTCATTAGAAATGAAATGCTTTTATTGCATGTAGCGTTCATTATACCAGAGTAAAGTCTAGAGGTGTGCTCTCACGGGAGCAATTGTTCCGTCTCTTTAAATTATAAAGTGAGGTCAAGAGACAACTTAGGGGTGAAGTGTCACGAGACAAAATTTGTTGTGAATCTGCACTATATAAATTATACAAGTGACTTGTATAAGTGTGTGGCTGGGTGTGGGGTGGCTGTTTGTGTGTGTGAGACTGCTTTGCACTGTACACTGATACCTATTGTCCAGCATGTCATTGGTTGTAGCAGTCAGTCACCATTCAAGTCACCATTCAGGCCCACAATAGTTTCCAGTTTCCCTGTGAAACCAGATGCTGATGAATGGGAAGTGTGGGTCCTCTGGACAGGGTTCAGAGAGGCCAGCAGTGTGTGTTAAGACAGATATGGTTACTGAGTTGACTCAGATTGTGGGTGAACCACAATTTTATAATCCTTCATAAATCTTGATCTGACCACATAGTAAGTTGAACACAAATGGGTGGAGATTTGAAAAAATCAATGCCATGGATTTTGGCTTTAGATTTGCATGTTTCCTGTTTTATTTTTTCTAAGCTCAGAGGGGGCATTAAGAAATATGACTTTCAATAAAGAGTGTATTTCCTCTTAACATGAGACAACTGATTTTTTTATTTTAAATTAAAAATGCTATTATAAACACTAAAACATATCCAAATATTTAGTGTTAATGCTAATGCTATCACTTATGTTACAATCATGCAACCATACATGAATCTGAGATATACACAAACGTATAACCAAACATCACATTCAGCGGCTGTGGATGGAAGTGCGACCACAGTATATAGAGATTTATAAGTGTTTCAAATAACAAAACAAAACACCCCCTAAAAAAAAAACAAAAAAAAACACGATCAAAGAACCCCCCAAAAAACCCTGGAAAGATGCAAAGCACATGATTTATTTTCAAGGAGTAAACTTTATTACTAATTTATGATTCCATCTATAAATTTAACAAAGAAAGCAATTCGAATAGAAAACATCACATAGAAATGCCATTTTATTAAACTGTACCATTTGAGGGGTCTTTGAGAAAACAGTACCACAAATGCTTCCAGTTTTGGGTCAATCTTGGTTATTCACTGCACAAAAACTCACAAAGTATCACAGTAAAACCACAAGGCATTTAGGGTTTTTTTTTTGTAAAACATAAATAAACCAATCTGTATAAATGAAACCAAAACAGTAACTGCCCAGATCAGTAAAGCTAAGAAAGGTAGATAGAAGGAAAGTGCAAATAGAATAACAGGGCTTCAAGTCAGTGTAATGGACCACTAGGATAAGGAACACAGCTTCAAAATTGTATACAGAAACAGTATTACACTTGACTTAAGCATTCAGAGACGTTTCTTTTCAGGCAATGTAAAGCAATTCTGACAGACTCAGCTTTGATTAGCAGGCCTATGTGTGATGCTGATAAAGCACTTACATGTTTATCTGTCAATCTCTTTCTGGCAAAACATAGCTGTGAATCATCTAGCTTTTGCTCTCTCTCTAGGGCAAAAATCTTTATTTTCACACCAAAGACTGCTCTACAAAAATAACAACCTTAAGTAGTATCTAAAGGAAATGAAGTGCCAGAGGGTGTCCATCTTCACTAAAAAGACAGATATAAAACTTGAGGTAAGTACACTTAGATAATAGATGCATTAGAAAGACAAGGAATCCTCAAAATAGAACCAGCCCAACTTTTTGATGGCTTCAGTGGATGCAAAAACCAAAGGATATTTTACATGTCTATATTTAACTTTATTCATGCACAAGAGCCCACAAAAAATGAGTTTTTTGGTCTTTTTCAGAACCTTGTTGGGTTGAAATTGCCTTTCAGGCAGCATTTAGATATGAGCCTGATGCATAATCGGTTCCAATTTTAACTGCTAAATTAGCTTATCACAGGTATCTGTATATAGGTATTTGCAGTGTTTTAGGGTTGACTTTATATCTATTTGGAATCAATTCAACTTAGCACATAATTTGCCTGGATTTATATAAATACAACACACAAAACATCTTGCCCAGTTCATGCTCTTTGGTGCCTCTGTTGCCTCACTGAGTAAGCTAATGTTACACTAACATAAAGCAATTACATTTG
The DNA here is from genome assembly GCA_029814765.1 of Acanthurus leucopareius. Lineage (NCBI taxonomy): Eukaryota > Metazoa > Chordata > Actinopteri > Acanthuriformes > Acanthuridae > Acanthurus > Acanthurus leucopareius. The sequence goes on from JAQMCX010000020.1 coordinate 6,347,287, forward strand.
AAGTCAGCACACAGCTTGACCTTTATTCAGATATCCCAAAAGTGCTGTTTATTCTAAAAGTTCTTACACAGTACTTTTCTAATGGTTCTCTGTGATAACTACCCTTTCTGCATGATTCTTGTTTCCTTTATTTAAATTAGTAGTAGGAAAACATTGCCTAGTTTAGAAGTGAACAGGACATGCAATAGCTCAAAGTGCCTGTGTACAAGATACTGTGTGAATATGTCTTTTACCTGCAGCCCAAGTGATATCCTTTATCTGCATATGCTTGGTGATAAATACCAAGAAACTGAATCACACAAATCCCCAAGATTAAACTACAATTAAACACATGTTGTCCACCATAAAGCACTGACAGTGGCTGGAGGGGCTTTTTTTAACTGTAAAATCTCCCAGTCAGTACATAAACTTGCCACAATTTTTTGATTAGCAAATTTAAGGGATTCTTGTCAAATAATTTGTCCACATAATATGCTTATGTCAAAAACAAATATCTGCTGACTTATAGGTTTAAGTCACAAATATCAACATAAGCAAAAAAAATCTGCATCAGTCAGACTGAAATTTAAGTCATGATGGAATTAACTTGGTCTTGCACCATAAATCAAACTGAGTATTAGAAACTGTTAAGAAAGTTGGCACCAAGTGCTTGGTAAATCTTATCAAAGTAAAATAAGGTTTTGGAAAAAATTGCATTTTTGTTTGATACAGAAATCCAAGTATTGTATTGGCACTGATAAAAAAAATAAAATTCAAACTCTATCCAGCCCTAAAACAACACACAACAATGATTCTCTAGGTGATAATTTCTCAATCAGTGAAGAAATAACTAGGTGAAACAACAGACTGTTGATAAATAACAATATTAGATTTAATTAACAAATCCTGCTCTAGTACAACTCTACACTACATGCAACACATCACACTGCACAAGTGACACACTCTGTTACCATGCACAGTGATGGTGCTGAGGCATGCGGGCCATGGCTGGCAGTGGTGAGAAAGATTTTATTCAGGTGCACTCAGGTTTGTGCAGGGACGTGGCGTTGGCTCAGATGATGGTCTTGAGGTCCTCGTCAGTCAGCTGATTGACCGCCATGATTTTCGTCAGCTGCTCAGCATACCTCGCCTGGTCCTGCATAAAGTGTGGGATGCGGATGTTCTCCATCTGAGCAAGTGCTTTCAGACGGTCAACGTCTTCAAATGACACCTTAAAAGAATAGAGGAGACAGAATCAGTGACCTGCATAATGAGACATCAAAATCAATGTAAAAATGCAAGCACAGTCATTAAATACATGCAAACAATTTAAACACAATTAAAAAGTATGACGTCATGCTAACAGCCTCTGTCAGCTCAATAGTGCTTAGAATTTAGTGCTGATAGCAGCATAAGAACAAGCCCACAAATGACTAATGCTGATTAATAACGATTTTTGGAAGGTAAAGATTTATACTATTCCAATATCAGTTTTGCATGGTAACATTAGATTTTCTGTAACACAAAGCACAGCTTAGACTTATAGGAACGTCATTTGTTTGCAGGTGTTTGGTCATAAGAAAAGGGTACTCTGACTTAAATATCTTTGAGTTCACAAGTAAAATAAATTTGAGTAAAGTGATAAAGTGAGTGATACCCTGGATTGTCAGAGTTTGGATTGAATAAAAAAATCATGACAGTCATTTTTGTATTTCACCCTCAGAACACAAAAAAACATAACTACATACATCACATAACATCTTCAGTTGGGATGAGAACCTTGTTTAATCATCAGAGTCTTCAGCTCCTCTAAAACACAGCCTGTGCCCTCCTTAAAGGTTACCATATAAGCCTCATTCAACCATGCATTCATTTTACTCTGTTTCAATTGTAAACATATTCTGTGTAAACTTTTTATATCATGCAACTAAATCTAACAAGCATATTGTTCTGCTGTTACTCTCTATTGAAGTGGTATCATATAAACACTGGCAGAGAGGAGACAACATTATAAACATGACACCACAGACAGGCAATTTAAAAAAACAGAGCAGGCCTGTATGTTCTCAATAATGAGGAAAAAACGGTGAAAGTTGCTACAGGCTACATAACTGACTGAGAGGCTGGATAAAAAAATAATTCATCTTTCTACAGGATGCTTTCAGCACAACAGTAAGACCCTATCTGTGATACATAGGCCCATTATCATTGCAGTGTGTTACATTCAAGAGGAGGCCTTACAATCATCAGCCTCTGTTTGATAAGTGCATTTGGAGAAGATGGAAAGATAAGTGCCTGGCATTGCAGGGTAGCAAGCGGAGATGCACTACATTTTTGGTGACAACATTGTACAGTACAGTACACTGAATTTTGTATTGTTGACTATTTATTGTAAAGGGTTATAAATAGAGCCAATAAAATGAAGCCAAACTGCTTTTATTGACTTAACAAAGACACCATCTATACATTACATTACTGTATGTGGTAATACGTTTCAAAATTAGCAATTTTATGTCAAGCTTATGGCATAAAACTGCTGATGCAGCAACAATCTGCCTGCTAACTTGTTTGTGGATGTTGTGCCTGACTGTTGTGGTGAGGAAGAAGCTTAATCAGAAGGTGAAATTCTTGGTTTACCAGTCAATTTATGTCCTAAATTATAGTCACTTGTGCTGGGTAATAACGATGATAATGGTGTTACCCATATAAGCAGCTTATATGAGTTTCCTTTACAGGGTGTCTGCGCTCAACTTAGGAGCAGCATGAGGAGCACAGCTTCCTACAATGTGGTCAGTATTGCCACCATACATTGAAAAGAGTAGTATAAAGTAGCAGGTGTATTTGATGACATCCAACTGGGAAAAAACCCTGGAACAGGCCTAGGGATGCTTTTATGTCTCACAGGCACGGCTGGAAGATGGGCCTATCCCTTTGTCTTGGCTACCCTGCTGCATCTGAGACCAGGATAAGTGTTGGAAAATGAATAGAGGGTGAATATAATCCATAAAAGCATTTGTTTTGGTCTTTTTGAAGCTAGGTGCTGGAATTAAAAATGGAGCAAGTAGAATTTTTGTTTCACTTGAACTGGAGTAACTGGCTCAGCCTATTAACCAATGTATTGTTCTAAAAGGCACACCTTGCCACTCTGTGGCAGGACACGAAATTCTAGACCATACAGCACTTGCAAGACGTTTCCAGCCTTCCAGAAAACATCACTGATGCCTTCAGGGAGCAGTTCTTCGATGTAGCTGCCACTTAGTGAATCAGCAGATGGAATAAAGCAGAGAGAGTGAGCTGTATCACCTTTCCAAGAGCCATAAGCAGTGGGAAGTTGATCTTGTCTCTGTATCTCAGGATCTTCAGGATACCATCGAGGTAGACCTGATCTTTACTGAAGCACCCTATGAGAAAGGTCAGGAAAGTTTAATGAGTGTAAATCTTAAAAGACTAGTACTAATATTTGCTCAATATTAATTTTATTTATTTATTTATTTATCTAATTCACTGTTATTTTGAAGGTATCGAATGGGAATCAATTCTGGTTAACTGATCCAGGATGAACTGTCTGACTATATTAAATGGGAAATTAAGCCCAATGTTAGCTGCATTTGTCGGGAAACTTTATTTTAAAAGTTGTTGTCCAGTAAAGTAGAGACCTGGCTGTGCTGTATCTGTCTGGCCTCTCTTAGCTCGGACGCAGTAGTCCCAGCGGGTGTTGGGGTCCTGCACAAAGCGCCCTAAATTGTGGAAGAGCTGAGAGAAGGACATGTGGCTGGCCTGGTATACAGTGTAGTAGAGCAAGGCAGCGCGCCACAGAGTGGGATCTTTCCTGAACAGAACACTGTGGATGCTGGCCAGACCCTCCTCTGTGGGGTTCAGAGGCTTCAGATTGTGCTTCTTCCTGCCCACGCTGCTGCTCCATGGCTGGTGGCAGTTGTTGATACCACGGAAATAATGTGTACCTAGTGGAAAGAAGGAAGGGCCATTTATATAATTGTGTCTGAATTCAAATTAAAGCCAACTTTCTTAGTAACAACATTATCTAGATCCATGTCATGGTTTGCTGTGACAGTGGTATCCATACAAACAGTCTTTTAGTACATTTTAAATGACAGCCAATCTAATCTGTGATAGGAGTAGTCATTTTTTAATGTCTCCACATGAATGGCATTACAATTGAATTTAAATGATTTTCTATTTAGCTGGTGACTTCCACGAGCCCCACATTAAGAATAAAACATCCGCACCCACCAATCTCATGCCTCAGCATGCCTTCCAGCCAGTGCTCTCGGGCAGTGGAGATGTTGATGGTCAGTGTGGGCCTGCTGTTCACCACTGTCATGGAGGCTCTGGACAGGAGGTCGTCCGTCACCTGGACTACAATCTATTAACACACATACAACTTAATGTAATGTTGTGTTTTTGCAGTTCACTCTTTCAGGACTTTTTCCTCTAACCTGTCTAATTCATGCAGTGACAACAACAACAAAAACACTACAAGTAGCGGTACTGTATAATATAACATTATACTATTTCAGTAGTATAATGAATAATGTAATATTGGATGTTATTTCAAACTTGATAAAGATTTTGTTTTATTGTTTTTTCTTCTATTTTCTTCTGATCACCCAGCCAGACCAGCCAGACAAGCCAGACAGAGAGGAAAGAGTGTCCTTAGCCCAGCTTTGACTTAAGGCTGCTCCTGGCTGTTTGGGCACAGGAAAATTGAAATGGTCAGAATGGAACTCCAGCTGGCCAACAAATGAAGATCAAAGATTGCTGTACACAGCTTTACAAAGACCTGTCTCCACTACAACATCTCAGATTTATTTGTCACAAGTTAATGATACACATGGCTATTGTATTAGTGCGCATGGCTGATGTTGACCCAAGATCCAACATTAACAGAGAATCATCCCAATAAGTATAAGGGGGTCAAATTGGTAAAGGTGAATACTTTTTAACTTGTGTAATGCCCGATACCCTCAGCTTCTTCTGTGATTCTACCCACACTGCCTCGTCTCCTTACCACTTTTAGCCACAGCATAGGGAAAGCTAGTCACTCTAATTAGAGTTACTTCAAAACCCCTGATGCTTTTGCAGTGGTATGTTCTCCTATCATTTATGGCTGGTTCAACAAAATGGGCCCAAAATTGGAGGCATCACACAGTTTTTGGGGGGACCGCTCCTTTAACGCAATTCATTCCCTTGTATTTTCTTTCCACTTAAATGTCTAAACCCATTAGGGACTACAAGCATATTAAAGGTGCATGTATATGTGCTGTAATGTGTTCAGTGGCACATTATTAACTTGGTGATGTAACATGTATTGTTCATGGTTACATAAACGCAACTCTGCACAAGCAAACTGGAGGATGACTTCAGAGAAGTGGCAGCTTTTTGCAAGGTCTTACTTTCCCCGGAGCTCACTCGCTCTGATGCCCTGTAGTCTACTGCTCCAACAGTGATGATGTACAAATCCAACATGACACACACTGCAGAGTTCAGCTACAGCAGAAATACCAGGCTCCAAATCACAGCCTCTTGATGACTTTTACAGTAGGTAGCTTCACAATTATAAAATGCCAGAACTGTGCTGTTTGTCATTGAGTTTGAATCAAATTGGGAAAAATATAAACTATAATACCATGAGAATGTGCAAATAAAAAGTATTACAACAACTTCATCATCAAATAAGTTGCTTGTCCTCTTACCTCCCCCAAGCAGCCTTCTTTCTCCATGTATTTCTTGACATTGTGCCAGATGCGACTCTTGGTGAGGAGGTTGCCCCCAGTGGCTTGTTCAAACTTTTCATAGCTGCCATATCGCTGCAGGGCAAGCTCCATAATGTGCACTGCCTGCAAGAGATGTCCAATTAATTATGTAAAAGCTGCCCATGACTAATGACTCTGATGCTGATGCTTTGGACAGGCAGGCAGCACTTGGCAACCTTTCACTGTGGTGTTCCAGTGATAAAGAGTAATAGGAAAAAATGCTAATACTGCACACTGCTGAAATGAAATCAAACAGGCAAGAAACAGGGTTTCACAATCAGACATTAAATTATGATACACTAAGCTCAAGGAGCTTAAAGAGCCTTTATATTCACCTCCTACAAGTCTTGGTATTCGGAGAGAAACACTGAACTTGGACATAAAGTACTTCTTTTTAGTAGATGACAGGCTTGGCAATGCTGATAAAAAGCCCGAAGAGCTGATCACTAGATAACTTCTTGCTTTTGAAGAGACAGACTGATGTTTTATTTGTAAGTTTTGAGTCGTGTGCTGTACGTAGAGAAGAATACACACATATTCTCAAAGTCTTGATTCACATTACTACAAACTTTACTTTTCAGGCTTCTGTATGAGTCTTGCTTTAAACTGAAAAAAAATCTTGTTGAATTTTTAAAAAAATTATTATGATTACTCCTTTGAGCACGAGTGTCTTCAATGTTTACCAACAAACACCACAAATGTCATTTTATGCACACAAATGTGATATAGGTCAAAGTCCAGTTTAACAGAAAGAACACATGAAAAACTAGGGCAGACTTCAGGAAAAAACAAAACACAAGCATCCTCCTCAGGATCATTTTACTGTATTTCCTGTTGAGCTCACCGACTCTTTGTTTGTCTAAGTATCCGAGTACTTGTGTTACTAAAAGAGCCTGCAACAGAACACCAAACAGCTCTTTTACTGTTCACTAGAACATGTGTGATTCTATACCCTTACGCACTCATTTGTGGGGTGATGGTTTAGGGCAGGGATTTTAATTCTTCTCTTACAAAACAAAACCTTGCAATCACTGTGTGATTATTTTACAGCTTCAGTTGTTCACTGAACATATAACCATAATGTTGATGTTGATACTCTCAGTCATGCAGCTAAACAACGTCTTTGCATTTGTTTCCTTAATTATTTGATCCCATTTGAGCCCTGTTTTTCTTTCACATAGACAACAGACTGACCCTGCTTAAGCTCTGCCTAGTCCTGATGCTAAACAGCCATGACAGCAAGTCTCTGTAAACACAGCATCCTACCTGACTGCTGGTAAATGGAGGTTGGTATTCAAACCAGCCAGCTCAGTACCAATCTTGTGCACTATGGACTTTGAAGGGGACACGGTGACTGACCTGTCACTGCCTGAGCCAGAAACTAGTGGACTTCAGCACTTAGTGACTGAGCTTTTTTTCCTCTAAATCAACAGCTATAAGATTTACATGGTACAATTACTGTTCACCATGACCATGTGCTAGCCACTAGTGAAGACATCTAACCTTTTAGACATGAATACAGATTTTTACAATCACAAGCAGGGCCTTAGAAATAAAGAGTTCATGAGTCTTTCAGCACCCACGATCCCACCATCCCAGAAATATTTTACTAAATACTAGAATAGAATAGAATAGAACGCCTTTATTGTCACTATACACATGTACAATGAGATTAAGAGCAGCTCCATCAGTGAAAACCTATGCATAGAATAAAAGAAAACAAAGGAGATAATAAATAAGATAAAGAGTAAAATAAGTCCAGTATTCACATTACTCTTGACTCCGACTTCCTTCAACTCCTTGCAAAAATATCTGGTTCTTCAGTTGCCTCACAATGTTCACGGGCTGGTCACTAACTTTGTCTGTCTGCTGTGTTGTGCCAGGACTACAGTGCACAATGGTTTATTGGCTGCTGAAAACTAAGTGGAAGAGTGGAGAGTGGAAGATGATCAAACTTCAATGAATGTGAAAATGCTCTTCAGAGCTGAAGGGAACTACAGAGTTGATAACAGTTGTCTATGGGCTCATCATTTTGCAACTTAATACAAAGACATTTTGAAATTTTGTCATTTAATCCATTGTTACTATAAAAACATGTATGCAAGGAAACTTTATTTTAGATAAATGTTGAATGTAACACTTGACACTCCAGGTGGAAGTACCACTCACTGCAACTGGATATTTGACTTCCTCACAAAAAGACCCCAGACAGTCTTGACTGGAGGTCACATTTTCTCCATTCTAGTGCACAACACTGAAGCCCCCTGGGGTCATGTGCTTAGCCCCTCCTGTTCATCTGTAGACCCATGCATGCAACCCTTTGCTGAGATCTCCACTGTGAAGCATGTAGATGACACCACCATCACTGTCCAGATTTCTAACAAACATTAGAGTTTAGATCAAAAGGAAATCAACAGTATAGCAGTGCACTGAGGACACCTACCACTTCATGTCAGCTAAACTAAGGAGCTGATTGTTGAGTTTAGAAAAGGTGAAAAAACACACACCGATGTCTCTATTAGTATAGCCAAGGTGAAGCAGGTGAACAGTTTTGGGTTTCTGGGAATCAACATCACAGAGAATCTGACATGGACATCAAACATCACTGACCTGGTAGTAATTTTTTTTTTATTTCTTTAGAAAACCTAAGCGAGCTTAATTTGTGTGAAAAATTCTTGTCAGGTTTTACAGAGGAAAGCATTAAAACTCAACAAGTATTTTTTTTGACTTGTCTAACGGTATAAATATAAACTGCTCCAAACACATCCTTACCTGTGTCAGAAAACGATCTGAGGCACTGTTATGCCGTGCCAGGACAGGCGCAGAGACGGGGTTGCTGTATTCAAACTGTGGATTATAGTTGAAGTCAGACTTAAAAAACTTGGCCTTCTCTGTTTCAACATTAGATGGCTTGATGGCTGTAAGGATGCAGAACTTCTTGGCATTTTCCACTTCCCGTGTGATTGCTGCTTTGTGCAATGAGGGAAGTTTGGTGCGAGGTGAACTAGGGTTGCATATCTTCCTGAGTTGTGGAACTGCACGAGGGGCAAGGCCCATGGTGCTGCCCACCACTGTGATGCTCCGTGCTGGTTTAGGGAGATTGGAGTTGCTGCCTGAGTGGACACGATTTGTCTGCGCAGGTTTACTGCCCCCCTCTGGGGCACGCACCTTTTTAGGAGCCATGCTCGGACGGTTCCTTTTACTACATGTGACGCCACATTTCACTGATGTTTTTGGCCTCTTGTATGGAGACTGCTTTGGGCTTTTCTTCTCCTCCTCCTTAGCTTGCAGGAGGATGTTATAGCTGCTGGAGCCAGTACCAAAGAGGTCTTTGAGGACACCTGAAGAAATCTTCTCCAGGTATATCTGGCTTGGACTCAGTGCCTTATCAGCAGAGTTTAAGACATACTTTTTGGACATCTCTACCTTTGGCCAGTGGAGTCTCTCTGAAAAAAGGAAAGATGACAGACCAATAAGGGATAACAGTGAGTCTATTTGCAGCTTACTTTAGAACAGCCTTCACGTGCAGACCTTTCAGAGAGACAGACTTCATAGACTAATCCTCTTATCAAGGCGGGATAAAGTTAGATCTATTTCAATGCCAAGCTTAAAAAAACAAGGTACCAAGTAGTAACAAATGGTGCTTGAAATACTTGTAATCTCTTTCTACAATCACAATAAAAACATTTGACTCAAATGAACCTAATTTTACTTGTCTTTGACTCGTATTATGTCAACAGTCCTTAGATATGTAGTTTCATAAGTCAGTGTCCTGTTATCACAGAGGAAATTATTCTCATCATATCTCCAGAAACTGTCAGCACAGCTAAGAGTCAGAGTGCAGGGCTCTGTGATTTCCAGTCAAAGAAACCTGAAACATCATCACAGTAAGAGTCTGAATGCATGCACCACAGACAGCACAAATTAATGACCTCAGAAGTACAATCATGATTGGACAAGGGAAAGCACAAATTGGAGTTTCATTGGCTTGCTCAGCCACCAAATAAAACACTATTACATAACTCATCAGTTGGATATCTCATTATCCTGCTTCATTTGATGTGTTAGGTTTCGACCTCATTACAGTTGAGGCAAAAGTAATTAACCCACCATTGCTTGTTATGAAATACTGGTAAAGTTAAGATAAAGTTTTACAAGTTAATTTAATACATTTCCAAGCAAATTAAGGCCCTGAAACTGTGCATAACTTCACAGCTCAACAAAACCAATCGGTGCTCAAGCCTCTCCATTTCATCCATTACATTAATTACAGCATCAAAAGCCTCAATTATAAATATCAGCATCTGATTAGCAATCATTGGCGTGATTAACAATAACCAGAATGATTCAGCACTGAGTAGGCTCACTAAGTGCCCAGAATACATGATATTAAGCTATATTAAATATACTTTTACGTTACATATAACAATAAGTTACATAATCACGCAGCATAAACTGAGATTAACAAATAAAAGTATGCCTTCGTAAACATACTCAATTCATGTTTAACTTGTAATGATGGGTCAATTTAATGTCTTACCAGATATTATTACATTGTATCTTACCCACCTCTTACTAAGCTAATTTAGTGAGCTAACGTTACCTCTTTGGACATTTAACATTTAGTTAATGTTACATCAGTAACGTAAGAAGTTGTCCGTTTTACAATTATTACGGTACACTTAATGTTAGTTCCTCATATACTATTAATCCGCTAAGTAGACGGGTCTTCACCCACTCACAGTAAAACCTGAGAAAATAGGAGAAATTCAAAATTACCTGTCACTTTTATAGACTCCAGCATCTTCTGCAAAGATCTCTGTAAATTGAAAATAGCACAGTGTTGTTCGGAGAAAACAGCCGTCACTAAGCAAGTTAACCTAGCTTAATAAACCGGCTTTCGTCCAAATTTAAAAGGAGAAACCGATACACCCGTATTCACCATGGATTGTGAAGCAGAAATATTTTTAAAACATTTTCATTGTCTAATTGCTGAGCTGACATCATCCATACCACCTACACAGAGCCAACGCGAAAGTAAAAGACTCGACCTGCCGTGAAGCTCTGCACAGCTCTGCATTCAGGGATCTGTTTCCATGGTTTCGTTTGCAACTACGCAATACGCGTTAAGGCTCATGGGAAATGAAGTTCCTCTTAGAACGTAGACAACTTTGGAGATAATTGATCTTAAATAATCGGAGAGTCATAAGTTATTTGCAATTCATATTTCTCAAACCAGAGATACTTTGCCCAAACTCAGACATCTGTTTCCGCCTGACGCCATGTTTGTAATTCATTTGGAATGGTTGTATCCTTGTATGACCCAATAGGGCCCTGACCATTGGCTCTGACATGATCTATTTTACTACAGCAGGAAGTCTTAAAATATTTTGACTAAAACTTCCAAAACTTAAAATATATTTAAAAAAATAAAAAAGACTTTATAAATTAATTCATTAATAAAGCATCAGCTTAAACATACCAAAAATTATAAGAAAACCATAAACAGAAATTAATATGTAAATTGTGAAATAAATTTACAAAATTTGCTTTAATTGCCTTTGTATTTGTTTGCCTTTGTATGGGCTCCCCTAATCATTTACCTTCCTATTTAATTTACAATTTTCTTTGGTAATTATTTTTGTTATTATTTTTTAATTATTTTGATTTTAAGCTAGATACTGGCCAGCTGTTTCAACTAATACTAGCCAGCCATTTTGTCCTGATGGCATTTGTAAAGTGACTAATTATAATCCAAGTAATGATTTCATTTTATGTATTCTGTAGTTCAGATATGTATAATATTCCAAATAAAAGATAATAATAACAAATATATTGCTCCTTAAAACATTTTAAAATATCGTTTAATCTCAAATGTCTGCAACTTTTTTTTTTCTGGCTCTTTTGTCTTAGCATCCTATATGATGACTACCTTTAAAGGTAAGATCCCAGTGACACTGTCAATTTATGTGTGTTGTGCATGTTGCAGATATCCTTGGAAGGGGAAGAAGAATTAGAAGGCTTCTATGGATAAAACTCTTCCTAAAAGTCTCTATACTCTGCTGTTAGAGGTTTTAAGCAGTCATTAAATAGTACCATACAAGCTGAGGGTGAGATCCTGGCATCTGAGCCTTTTATTTGATAGTTTTGCAATGTGTCTTATATTCATTAGTAAACACTGTTAGGGTCTACTTCTGAGTCCAGAAATCATATACTGGGAGCCTGTGAAAGCATAAACATAAATACAAACTTTACAACAAACCTGGTTTTATGGCTGTTCTATTATTTCTTGAATGACTGTTAAACAACGTGAAGAGAAAAAAAACGAATTGTTAGTCAATAAGCTGTATGAAAACTAATATGAATAAAATAGCTCACATAAATTTAATAATATGTAATACAGAAACAAACAGATTTAATGGGGGGAAAATTCTGTCAATCGCATCAGTCCATGTTTATCAGTTGAACGCTAATGACTAGTTCATAAAAAATGTGGGGTGAGTGGTGACGGTGACAGCATGATGTTTATTTCGGTCTCTCTCACTTTGGATGGTGCCTTGTTGGAGAGAGACTACTCATTTTCCATACACCAAGGTTGTGATTGGCTTAGCCAAGCGTAAGCACAACGCGTTGATTCTAATTGGCTGTCAGACGCTTCTTCCAACTGTTGGAGCCTGCGCAGTAGGCGCAGCGCTGAATTTCAAATTTGAACGGCAGTTGTTTTGTGCAGAGAAGAACCGATAGGAGAGGGAGGAAGCTGAGAGCCGCTCAGCTCGCCTCAGTTAGTCAAGTTGGTGTACACATATTGGGTTGCAAGTTTTAAACTGCTCAGTTGTTGAGAAATTGCTAGAGCACGGATAAACTCTCAAAATGGATCCGTTTACTGAGGTGAGTTGGTGAGCTAACTTGTAGTTATTAACTTAGATTACTTCACTATTGTACGTTGAGTCGAATTAGTGACGTTAACATTTACAGCTAATGCTAATTCGGAATTTTACAATGGTTTTTGACACGTTGGATACATAAGGGTTGTAATTTTTTTTTACCACAGGGGTACTTTATGCAAATCAATATTATCATACAGAAATATAAGCTTATTTGTTACGTATATTGTAAATGATATTGAAACGTGGACAATGAAGGCATGTCACGTGTTATTTCTTTGTTTTGTCAGTCGTCAGTAACCACGAATCTACAATTAAAATAACAGTTTGCGTGTCACCTTAAAGCTCTAATGAGAAACATAAAATGCACACACAGCACAGTCCACATAACACAATGTCATGCATTGAAACATCTTTGTCTCCATTTAAGGCAACAGTAGCCTGTGTGCCATCACTGGAATTTGTTTTAAAATTGGTACTACTTGCTCGAGTTTTATCACTTTGCCTTGATGCACTGATGCTGCTGCAAGTTAAAACCGGAAATAATTTGTATCTATTTTCAGCTCTTGTTATACCATCCAAACCATTACAGTTTGAAATTTCAAATCCAGGAACCGCAAGCAGGAGTGGCTCATTCCTGAGGAATGCTGTTAAATGTGACTTCAGGTTTTCCACTCTGACTGGAAGAATTGAGCAGGGGTGTAGCTGTACAGCTGCAGGAATGTGTTGGGGCTTGCACAGCACAGTAAATCAGATTGTGTGAGGCCTAGGCAGGGTCATGTGAAGAAAAGAGGAAGGAAAATGAGCAACCAAACAGAGGCCTTTTTATCTCTGTGGACAGACTGTGTTTAAGTTAGTTGTCAAAGTAACCCATATAGAGACGGGCATTGTCCTATTCTCTGTTGTACATATTTGCATTTATCCAACAGTAAGTGTGTGAGATGGGGGTGTCATGTTCATTTTGCATACTTGTTTAAATAAAGGATGTGTTGTTTTCTTTCAAATTAACAATTTAATCATCAAAGAATATGGTCCCAAATTTTGGTACTGTGCCAATAACTTTTTTTTTAAGGGTAAAGTAAAATAATCAATGAATCTTTTGTGTTTGTGCAATGAATATAATGGCGCTAGAGCTTTAATGCCATCAGCCTCAAGGTAGTGCAAGTCTTATTTAAAACTTGTTTGTACAAAGTGACCACCTTAGAAAACTAACATTTTAATGGTTGTTAAGAGTGGTCAAACTTTGAAGAAAAGGTGAAAGGTGAGCAGTTGGGGTAATATTGTTTGAAACTGGGTTAATTTTCAAACAGTATCTCCTGGAAGGTATTCGAATAATTTTGTTTGGTTGTTTATACGATTAGTGATAAGAATAGTTGGGTATAGAATAAATAAGAAGAGTTATAAAGAAGTTAAAGCTCTGACTCCCTTGGTCCAGATCATCTTCTGGCTCCAGCTCCGTAAACTCTGATTTAAGACTACATAATAATAGTAATATACAGTAGATTCACAGCCTGAAGTAAGTGATTTCCCTTTTTACTAATTCATATTAGGCTAAGCCATCTCCACTTCTCACCTTGATCACTGTTATTTACATTTATTTATCATACAATCTATGAAAGACCATTAAAAAAGTCAACTGTGAATAAGTAATTTTCAATTGGGTAAAATGACAAAAGAAAATGAATACAAGTTACTCCAATGGAACTGCAGTTCTGTGTGTTTATACCCCACTGTCAGTCTACATCATGTAGTAATTTGAAAATGTGAACATGGTCAGTCACTGTGAGCAAAATTATTAAAGCTTGATACTTTTTGTCTACTGTTGCAGTTGTAATAGTGAACCAAATTGACGTTAACCCAAAATCCTGCTTCAAAACACATAAAAACAGGCTTTTATTAACCAAATTTAGAAAGTGTTTCTCAAAAATAAACTATGAACTATGAAGACCAACCTAAGTATGAAAACACGTGAAAAGTGTTTGCTTTGGACTGAGTCTTTCAGTTATTGTAACGTAATAACTTCAGATACTCTGAATACTGTGATAGTGTTGACCTTTGTCTTGCACTCCTTAGCTTTACTTTGATAAAAACATTTCTTCTATACATATGGGATTGATGTAAAAAAAAAAAAAAAAAGCAACACCTGTTCAGCATTATAATGTAATCCAATACAATTGCTCTGTTATGTAACACCTTAGCTGCCAATTCTTTTGGTATTGTTTATGGTGGTGTTGCATTATCGGTATACTCACCTGATAGTAAAACATTGCCCATATGTAAGCGGGCCGGTCATTGGGGTTATTATGCGACTTTTTTTTTTCTTTTATTTATTTAAGTATTTATTCTAAACCAGAAACTTTTGGAGCGGACCCGGGCTCGCAGAGAAAATCTGCAGAAGAAAATGGCAGAGAGACCAAATGCAGCAAACAGAGCAATGGCCAAAAGGCCCAGAGAGCCCCTGGCTGACACAAACAGTGTGATCAGTGAGCCAGCCATTGATAAAGGTAAGAGCACATGTGTTACACTGCTCTGTGCTGAAACTTTCTTTGTCTGTTTGATCACAGAGTAGCAGCTCTTATATTTCCCCATCACTTTCTCCCAGTTCCACAGGTGTCCTCCAAGCCTTCTCCTTCCAAGCGCAGGTGCTCAGGGGAAAACGTTCAGCCTGCAGCAGGGGAGGAGAATCAGGAGCCAATAATGACACAAACCATGGCCCCTTTGCTCCCAGATCCTCAGACAGACAAGAAACCCCCGCTGGGCCCCTCCAGTGTGAGACCCTCGTCTTCCCTGGAGACAACTGCTGCCCGGCCGAATTTACATTCTCAGCCTCAAAATGCAGAGCCAGAGAAGATTGCTGTCACCCCTTCTCCACATCCTCAAAGCAGCAGAGAAGCAGAGATGGTTTCTTCTGGGTCAGGCCCAAAGAGGAAGGAGAACCTGGTGGAAGATCCAGCTCCATCTGCTTCTGGCATGAGGTCTCGTCTGCAGAGGCTAGCAGAGCAGAGGAAGTGTTGGGATGGCAGTGGTGAGAATATTTTATACATTGTTTGACATGATTTATTCAACTTAAATAAATTAATCCTAAGCTAGCAATCAGTATTCAGACATAATCTATGATCAAGGCCTGAACAAAGGAGAAGCCATTCCTCTTGAAGCATACACATCAATAGCTCTGTAGAGTGCTTTTTTTTTTTTTAATCAACACTGAGGTCTCATTACACACAAATGTTATTACTGCTTGTCCTTTCTTAACTTAAGCTGCAAAGAAAGATGTCCAATTTTCCTATCAAAGAAGCAAATCCTAAACTTGCCTTAAGAAATCATCATCAAATCCTAATTAGAACTGTAAACTTGATTCAAGTGGCATTCATCCCGTTCATGCCTGCGTCTGTGTTAAGAATGTGCATGGTTCATCTCACGTGTCCCTGACAAGTAAGCTTGCAGTAATGGACAGGAAATGACATAATGTCAGTGAGTCTGAGGAATTAATGATGTTTACAGGTGGGGGATGTACTGTATACTGTAGCATAGGCGTGTTCCGAAGATATCAAAACAGTTTAAAACAAAGATAATTGTTGGGTGCCAGGCAGGGAAGAATTAATCTGACCTGTCAATTAAAACAATAAACCTTTGGATTTTTACTCCGACTAGCCTCTAACCTGTGCTACTGAAGAAAAAGAAAACATACAAAAATCAAAGTAAATATCTATATATATTCAATTCAGGCAAAACAAAAAAAAAATCAGTTCAAATTCTTGTAATGAAAGACACAATTTCCATTCACAGCAAAATTAACTTTAACTCAAATGTGGATCCCCAATAAATAAATTAAATGTCCATTAATTAAGCTTAATTTCTCAGGAATCCCAGATAGTCTTTGCCCTCTGTGAAGTTAGGGAGTGTGCATGTGAGTGTGTGGTGTGTGTGCAGGGGGTAAAGAGTTCACAAGTCTTTATTCAAGTTCAGTTCTGATCCGTGATTTAGGTATGAAAGAATGTGTAGATGAGGGTTTGTAAATAGATTGTTCAGTTCAGGGGCCGGGCTTAGTGTGAGTGTATGGGTTAGGAGCGTTAATGTCCAAGGGGCAGAGAAAAACAGAGGGTAAGGGGAAGGTTGGGAGAAAGCAAAATGGAGGACGCCAGGAGAGTCAAGGAAAGGAGACCAGAACTTATCTTTCGAAGAATTTCTTTTAGAAGATGAGGGACGAAGCAGCCACTACACGCAGGTCCAAGAGAGCCTCAGATCAAACCCACTTCAAGAAAACTTCACTTCTTTACAGCTGATCAGTTGTCCCTCCTCGGATCATCTCCCCCAATTTTCACCTTATTCATTTGATTTCGTTTCCTTATTTATTTATTTTTTCCATTGATGACAGTACCGTCTTTAATAATATGATTTTAGTTCTGATAATCTCCTCCAGTGTCACTCTCACTACTCACACTGAGTTTCCATGAGCTCTGCCTTTTGTTCACCTCCAGCTCACAGGTGTGCTCTAATTTATCACTTCCCCCTCCCCCTGCTTCTCCTGCTCAGGTAGCCAGAGTTATTTGGGGTTTCCTTTCCTTTCTGCCACAATACCTATTAGGTGATGGTCTGGAAGATTTAACACTAACAGGTTACTATTAGTGTTAGCTTCTCCAGAAGGCTTACACTGGTGTAAGCTTTTTTAACAATTACAGTGTGACTGCCATTTCATTTGTAATTGTATTTATTTATCTATCCTTATCTTCTTTGATGTTCCCATATAGGCCTTACAACAGCTGTGCTGCCTTATATTGCAGTCATTTTAAATTTTAAAAAATCTCTTCAGTTAGGACAGTTGTCATAGCTAATTCCTAGTTCCTAATTCCCAATTCCCTTTCTTTTCAAATACAGATAGAAAACATGTTTGTGTCTTACCAAAAGTCCTACATTTTTACCTCTAACTGAGATAAGACAGGAGGTTTTTGTAATGAGGTCCCTTGGCCATAACCTTTTGGTCAATCTTTTATGTATGATTTTATTAATCAAAATAAATTTAGACTGAGTTTCCCTGCATGTTTTCAAAACAAAAGTCCATGCTTTGATACAAGTAAGAGTCAGATGTCAAAGAAAAAAAAAGGCTGCAAAAGAAAAACGTTCTTTTACTGCAATTGTACTTATTGCACTATTACAGTTGTCACTGTTGTTGCTGCAGAAATAGTTTCTGATTTCACTGCAGGGTGGGCTGCTCACATTGTCTATAAAGCATTCAAAGTTTGCACATGCTAATTGTTGAGGGTGCGATGCCCACAAAAATTTCATTTACCAAAATCAAACATGTTATCATCTTTTTCAGACACCTCTGATTCAGTTACAGACTTGACTCCCTTGTCTCTGTTAAAGAGACAAGCTGAGGTCACTCCATCCACCACCCCCACCGTGTCCTCAGAAACTCCTTTGGGGAGAAGAGGCAGGCTGGCGAACCTTGCTGCAACCATTGGATCCTGGGAAGATGATCTAAGTCATACATACATTCCCAATGCAAATGGAAAAGAGAAACCAGGTTTTGTCATTCCCAAGTTAGCAGTCAGAGATGAAATGGTGGCTGCCAGCGCTAAACCAAGTGTTGTAGGCCATGTGCTGGCCAGTTCAGCTGCAAGCAGCAAGACCACAACCAGCTCTAATCAGGTAGGTTTACCTGGAACTGTCTTATCTGTCTGACTCATTACATAAGCTGTCAGCTTTAGTAAATTTGGCCAGCATTTCATTTTTTTTCTAATTTGTAGAATACTTTATGACTGTCAGGTCTGCTGTGAAGGCACTGACAAGGTCTTACTTCATACAGTATAAATACAGGGATTAAAATTCTCTTTAGCTACGACAGATTTTGGAGTTTTGCTACCAAGTAGCTGACTTTTGTAGGCATTAGTGGTGTGTGGATTTGTGGCAGTGTCACCAGAATCCACATGTATGGATAAATCTTCCACCTGCTACTCACCTGAACAAGTTATTTCTCAGATTTTAGGAACCCAAGCCTGCCTGGACATTTCACTAGGGAATGCTTTCAGTTACCATTTAAACGTTTCCATGCATGCAGCAATATTGAAAGCTGTAGTTGTAATCTTGACAGGACAAAGAGAGCCCTCCAGAGGGAACAAATTAACTTTTTAGCTCTGATGAAGCTCAGACCGTTGTTTTATGCTAAACAGTTTCACTTTATTAATCTGGACTATGTGTGTGAATTTTTAGATGTGTTGAAGAGCTCAGAACATCTTTTAACATTGAAACCTGACTGAACATGTTACTATGCGAGGAGATTAAAATAATATATTAAGTTGTTCCACACTGCCTTGTGTATAAATGCAAACACCATCTCTCTCACTTGGAAGACATAGTTATTGTTTCTGCTGTGGGAGGATCACTGCAAAGTTTTCAGCCCTTGATATGTCAAGAACAGTCATAACTTAAACTGTGTATGCCATCTCACAACTGGAGCTAGCCCAGGAGTGTGTTTAGGGCCTTGGGTTTAGGCTGTAGCCACAGATCTTTTTTTTTTGTGATTACCAAAATATTAGCTTATCAAGCCACTGAATCTTTTGTGACAATCATAGTTGTCCCCACTCACTCAGGTATGGGTACAAAAACTTTTCAGACCCTTTTGGGGGAAAAGTGATTCACATTTATGTATATGTTTATCTTATCTAAAATATTTCTATTTAATACATTTTTTGTCTCATTTAAATATTGAATGTATTTTTAATATGCCTGTGTCTTTGAGAAGTAAATCTGTCATGCTTTCTGCTAAATAACTTTGCAATGATTTGTTGTAGAGGTGCAATGATAAAACATGTAACAGAAAAATACCTGGCCACCATGTAAAAGTTTCCGTTTTCAGTGCCAAACATTTGCTTCATAGTAGTGTAGCCTTATGCACTCTTTTAATGCAGCTTGTTTGATTTTGAATGCCCAGTAAGACTTTTATGCCACAAGTAGACCCTGGCTTGTAATGTTTTTAAATATGCTTTATAAATAAAGGAATGTTGTTTGCCTTTTTAGCAGGCTACACATTCTCCAGTGAAGTCTAGCCGAGTGGTTCTCCCAAGCCCTCAGAAGGCTGACATTCCTGCTACCAGGCCAGCTCCTAAGTCAGTAACCAGTCCTCAAAAGAGTTCCAACCAGGGGGTGAACTTCCCCTCTAGTCCCCGGAAGACCTCCATCCAGGGAACAGCTTTTCTATCCAGTCCCCAGAAGACTGGCTCCACCTTGTCTACATCAGTGCCTCAGAACCTCCTAAAAAATCAGGGTGCATCCAGGGTTCTCAACCCCACCTCCAGCCCCCAGAAGCCAGAACTTCGTGCCAAGCCCACCACTGCTGGCCCTTCTGTCCCCCAAGAAAAGGCCACTGCTGGAGCACCTGGTGAGTTATGCTGCAGTTAATTCAGAAATTATTTTTGTGAACTTGGATAAGGAATGATGATATTATGAAGTGCTCTGTCCAAGCTTAAGAATTTCTTTGGAAAATGCATTAACTTTTAATGTTTAATATAAGCTATCTCGTTGTATATTAATGCATAAATGACATTATAGTTCAGTTTATGGTATTGTAGGTAAACAAAAGACAAATGGGATCCAGACAGAAATTCAAGAAACTAAAACCAGTTTGCCACAGCATCTTCTTCTGCTCTGTACAATGTCTACAGACGTTTTAACCTGTTTTGCTTTTTATTCAACCTTCACAAGCATTTGCTTTGTTGTTTTCATATGAACTGTCCGATTTAAAGAGAGATTTACAAACTTTATGTCCTTGTTGGTTTCATGGTCAAACATGCTATAATTATGTTACATTTACACCCAACCATGTGTTTCCAACCATATGCACAGTCCAGTATTGTTAGTGTAGTAGTGTTTGTTGCTTCTGTTAGTTTACCCCTCATTTATATGAATATATTGTCTGTTTTTATACTGTAGGTGTTAAATCATTCCTGGAGCGCTTTGGAGAGAGGTGCCAGGAGCGTACCAACCAGGGCTCCCCAGCAGGGGGCACTAACCATGCCAAGACACCCGTTGTAACTCCCTCATCAGACACACCAAACACCAGACTGGTACAGGAGAGGCTGAGAGCTGCCCAGACTGGGAACACAACCACTGCTGATCTCACCCAAAGACAGAAGCTGGTAGGTTAATGTTGGAGACACTGTAGTGGTTCCTCTAGTCATTTTGTTTGATAACACACTTGCAAATGGAGATTTTCGAAAATCCTCTTCATTTCAGGAGCGAGAATCTGAGCTGGCTCAGATTCGCAATCGCTTTCAGAAAAGGAACAATATGTGGAAAAACAAAGATGAAGTGGAAGTAACCAATAAAATTGTGGATGCTAAGGTTGGCCAGCAAGCATCTGACACACATATGACAAAAGTGTTTAACGTTTCACAGATTAAATATGCTTTTATGGCATAAACAATAATACATTTCTTAATGTGCTTTATAGGGACAGCTTTACAAGCCTGTGGAGGCTGAAGATGCCCAGTTGAGACAACAGGATGAACCTGCAACACCCTCTACTGAGAATACAGTTACACCCACAAAGAGTACTCCTCCAGGTAGCCAATGATGTTTTAGATTGCTGGTGGAACAGTTGTTATTTGTTCTTTGTCCAATGTTACCCACTTACACTGACAGTTGCTCTTTTGCCTAGTGTACATATCTGATGTACATATTTCTCTTTTAGCTTGTTAAATCTGTGCATGATGTTAAAAGTTAATTCAGTTATCATCCTCAATGTGTGTTCCTGGCTGAACAATTCATTTTGCCTGCAGACCTTTTGCTGATCACTAGATGGAGCAGCTGTTTTATACATATGAAAAGTGCATCCACTGCAAGCTTTAAAAGTCACTATATAGGACATAGTGGCATTAAAGATTGTACATCACTTAACATAACAGAAGTGGGAAACATCCACATAAATGTGCTTTATGTCACATCTTAGCAGTAATAACAGTACATTTCTAATACAGAGGTATATACAGAGTACATACAGGGTTGATATCTAATTCAAACTGTGTGATGGAAGTACAAAAGTGCATAGCAGCAAACATATGTTGACTGAAAGACATAAAGCTATATCCATCCAAGAACTGAACTTGGGCTATCTTAGTGAGAACCAGAATTCCAAATCACCAAACCATACGAGATGAATATATATATTTCTGTCACACAAAAACTGCCACCTATTGCATTTGAACTTCTCTGAACATGACATTAAATATCTTTTTATTTTGTAATGAAGTTAAAAAAAAACCTGCACTACTTCACAACATCATCACACTATATTTTTTTCTTTTGTGGACATATTGTGCATTTAACAACTTGCTCATTTTTACTCGCAAGCTCTTACCATGTGGGATGGAGCTTGACTGAACATGCTGCTTGAGGAGTTTTTAATTAAACTGTTTCCATTAAATGAGTAAAATAACCTCCCTCATTTCATTAAATTCCTCTCAAGTAATCTCAAGTAATTCCTGTTAATTTCCATGGACAGTTTTTATCCTGAATATTCCTAGAATTTTCGCAACTCAATTTTTCAACACAAATTAGTGTTTCATCACAACCGCTCACCTAAAACAAAAATATTATAAACATTTAAAAATGAAACAATGCCATCTTTATATTTGCTAGTTGTCACCTGCAAGGGATACTGCGCAGAATTGAATGATCATGACCGACATGTAGAAAAAACATCAATGAGTGGCTGGAAAAATAAACAAAATTACAAAATAGGACTACATTGATTGCTGTTGGTATAAAAGAATCCAACAGACTTAAATTTTCACTTTAAGTCCATTTAGAGAGAACTTTATGTTTTTGGTTACCTTGAATTAGTTGAAAAATGCTAACTTTATAAAAGCTGTAAGAACTCTCACTGGTGACGGTGAGCTGCGATGGGGGTGACTAGATTTACGTCTTGTTGATAAATAGGGAAAATATGTTGTTTTCTAACGTAGACTCTTAAAAACAGGTCATGGGTTGATGGTCTCACCTCCAGCCTCAACTTCCAGCCCTCTGAAGATGGTCGCCCATAGTGAAGAGAAGACAACTAATGAAAGCCCAGAAACAAAGGAAGTGGTCAAGGAGACTGAGATGAACATGGATCAGTCCATCAACTCTGCAGTTATCAATGAGCTGTTTGATGGAGTCCTGGAGCAGAGTGAAGATCAAAATGATGATGAGGATGAGGATGAGGAAGATGCTTTGAATATCTCCTCCATGTCCCTCCTCACTCCACTAGCAGAGACTGTGGCCGCTGTAGTGCAGAGTCCAGAGAAAAGACTGATGGTAGGCACCAACATGTCTCATTGCATCATTCAGGAGTATTTCATGTTTAAGTTACTGTCAGCCAATGTAGAAAAAAACTATTTGGAAAAAAAAAACATTTTCTTTTGATCTTTATGCAGACATCAACTCCAGCTAGCTCATTCATTGTTAAGAGTAACACTCCAGATGTTTCCAAACCCGGCAAGTTCCAGAGAACTAACGTGATTCAGACTGGCTCTTCAGACAGCCTTGAGGCTTCAGATGAGGACCACAAACTGCCATATAGGTATGTGGAGCATTCATCTATATGGCCTTTATAAAGGTTTTAGGTGAAATCAAGCTTGGTGTCCTTGCCGCTATAGTTGTGTATCTGATGTGTATTTGTTTGCTGTGTGTTTCCATGTGTGTTAGCATTGATGCATATAGGTCTACAAGGGTGAAAGAGGTTGAAAGACCGAATGTGAAACAGGTGATTGTGAGAAAAGAGGATGTTTCTCACAGAGCAGAGGAACCCAGAGGATCCAGTCACTTCAATATCAAACAGAAGATGAAGGTTTGAAGCAGTACTTTTTACAGTAATTTCATGACAGATTACTTTGAAAAACTCTGTTATGCATTTGATAAACAGGGCATTTGTGCTAAAAAAAGACTTGACAAGCTGTGCTACTGTTGTATTTTTGCGTAGATGCTGACAAACGAGATGAACCTGCAGCAGACAGTTATTCATCAGGCCAGTCAGGCTCTAAACTGCTGTACGGATGAAGAGCATGGCAAAGGATCTCAAGTGGAGGCAGAGGCACAGAGGCTGCTGCTGGTCGCAAGTAAGTCCTTTCAGGCAGTACCTGATGTATGCTAGGTATTAGCATTTTATTTCAAAAGCCTTATCTTTTCCTTCATTAAAGTTTCAAAACACCTGGTATAAAACTCTGTCACTAACATGCAGCATTATTGAATATAAAGAAAAAATCCACATGTAAGATTTGAGGCCACACAATATGAGCTAATCATTGAAGCTACTGCTAACTGCTCAAACATGGAGGAAGCCTCTAGGCCTTGTGTAAATTTGCACTGTATAAATGAAAAAGCCACATCATTAAAGCCAGTAGTTTTTCATGCCCATCGTATGTAAGACTTGGTGACTCCCAGTGGTAATATCAAAGCTTATTTTTTCTTCCTATTTTCCCAGCTGAGAGGAGGGAAGCATTGATGGCAGAACTGGATCGTCTGAGAGGAGACCCAACAGGCAAGAAAATGGCCCCTGCAGCCCCAGAGGCTAATACTGTGTCTGCCTCCAAGGGCTCCATCACCCTGCAGGAGTTACGCCTGCCTCTGAAGGCAGACTTTGTGTGCTCCACTGCCAACAAGCCAGGTATACTCCAACTGCATATATAGCTAAGTTTTGGTTGTTACCAGTGCATTTTGTATATTGTCTTCTTGCTGTGTTTTAAAATTCTGGCTTTGAATAGACAGTCTTGGAGTATGTGTAAGTAATTACAAAAAGTGAGACATCAGGTCTTAGTTTGTAAATGTTCATAGCTTTAGTCCTGATTTTGAAGAGCTTTATCTGGATTTGGTCTCTGAGTATTGAATGTATTTAATGGTTATCAATATCTGTCTTTTGATTATTTCAGAGGCAACCAAACATTCCTTCTTCATCATGATCCGTGCTGGGGCAGAGAACACAGTGGCCACACCATTAGCCAGCACACACCGTGGCCTCAGTGGGGACACCCTCGCCTTCCCTACCAAGTTTACCATGTAAACCCCACAGTCCTACTTCTTTTCTTAGGAAAGAATAGACATTATTTATTTAATTTATGATTCACACATTGTTTTTTTTCCTTTGTTATGTTGGTTTTTAGCATTGTGTTTTAGCTAAATTTTAATCCAAAATATAATTTTTTATCACTATTTTGAACAGCAATTGGTCAATCTCTCATTTCTGTTGATTAAGACTGCTTAAAAATTGACAACACTACTCTGTGTCTTCACTTTCAGAACTGATGTTTCCAGTAACTTTGAAATTGACATAGAAGTCTATGGCCTTGTGAGTATCTTACATTGTGGTTTACCAAACCCTTGCTTAGTGTTACTGACTTAGTAGTTTTTATGTCCAATGCAGATGAGTATCTACAAATACTGATACCACTCAGATATTTATTTTCCCTTTTTTAATGTCTGTCATTGATCAATAATGAAAATATGATCTCTAAATTTTCAAGTATTTAACTCCCCACATGTGGATATATGAACCATTTACATCATAAGACACACTTTGGACATTATTTGGATAACTACCTTAATGTTTTTAGTATTGAAGTGCTATGTGCAATAACTGACTACCGTGGTTTTTTGTAACAAACAAATGCAATTCTTGCTTATATCCCCAGGTGCAGAAGCGAGAAGTCTGCAGTGACAAGAAGAAGAAACCCAGCAAGTCAAAGGTAAATCCCCACATCACATGGAGAACACATTGTCAGGCTCATTCTGAAAGGCTTAAAAACTGTGTGTGTGTGTGTGTGTGTGTGTGTGTGTGTACAGATATTATGGAGACAAGTTCATGAGGCTCATGATTTGTGTATGTCGGTATGAACAGTTTCTGTATCAAATTTTTTTAAGTGGAGTAGTTGGTGTACACGGTTGAGGGTGGTGGAGTCCAAAGAGTATGCACATTTCTCTCTGCACAGCTTTTTGCATTTCCTTCACTGGAGAAGAATGTCAGTTGGTTAGCAACATATCAATTTCAGACACATTTTACTGCCACTTCCATCTATTTCATCAAAAGCAATAAAAGAATCATTTGCTTTACCTTTAAATTTTTAGGCTATCACCCCAAAGAGATTCCTTGCCATAACTGTAAGTATTTTAATTTTATTTTCAGTTGCCCAAGAACCATTTTTCCCCTAAAGAATTTCATAAGAAAATTGAAATTCTTTTCTGCATTTAAATAGATTTTTAATTTGTTTGTTTAATCTTTTGTCTTGCAGAAAAGCGTCCAAACACCAGGTATGTTAAAATTTAAATCTAATCAAAAGAAATTGTTTGCATTGACCAGTCATTTGTAATGGAAGCATCTCTCAAAAAGCAGGAACATGGGAAATGAGAGCCATGAAGTGCTCAAGCGTTAATGAGCTCTTTGTTTCTGTGTGTAGTTGTAGCCAGTCCTGGGGGCCCCAATGCTGTTCGCACCAGTAACTTCATGCTGGTTGGATCACACAAGCTCACCCTGTCCTCTATTGGGAAAAACAAATTTCCTCTGGAGAAGGTATAGAAGTCCCTAATGACCCCTTTTCATTTTCTTCTTGTGTCTTTCCTTTTCCACTCTTACACTTTTAAAGCATGGTTTTCTTCTTTAATGCTGTATTTAAAAATGGCTGGAATCTTTTTCTTGTCTTTACCTTCTTCATGCCTTCTCTGTACATAAATAAAATGCTAATAAATAGCTCCCTTGGATCATACCCACATGTGTGTGTACAGGCTTTCCAGGAACTCACATTAACAGTTTGTTCTCATGGGACCTCATGCTCAACCTGTACACTCATTCACCTACCTTGCTATCTTTCTTTTAGATCATAGATGAAGGAGAACTACTGAGTGGCATGTTTCATACAAAGGTTACTACTTGTCCTGTCATATGTTCCTTGTGTTCTGTTTGTGGGAGCAGGGTGAATATATATTATGACAACTAATATTCTTAATTTTATTGTTATTTTAACATCAGCCTTATCTGACCACAAAGTAGTTCTTATTAGGGTACGTTAATTGCTTTTCATCTAGGGCTGGGCAGTGTAATGAACCTCAAGAGTTAATGGAGTAACACTTGTGTCTCCTAGGTTTATTTTTTTATCAGCCAACTGTTGGATTAGTCAAAAACTGAGTGTTTCTGTTTGCTTCCCAGAAATATAGTACAGAATATCCTGGGAAAAATATTGTGCAGTTTACCTGTATTGTATAGCCTACATCTAAACAAAAAAAGTCTTTATTCCAGAATTAACAAAAAATACCTATCCAAGGCAATGAATATCTGAATAATTGGACATTTGGGTCCTGCAGTTTAACACACTGTTCTAGCTGTTTCAAGATTTGCTTTAACCCAATCATCCCTACAATGCCAACACAATATCTATATACACCTATTAGGTAAAAAAAAATTGTAGAATTTCATTTTCGTCCATATTGCCCAGCCCTATTTTCATCTGCCCATGACTGTCTGTTCCTTTAAGCAACTGTTGTTGACTGTTGTAAAATGAACATGCATTTTTTTGTTTAACCATGTCTTTAATCTTTGATTGTGAACATTTGGTCAGAGCCTTGCATAAAGAGATTATACTCTGGATTCTAGGTGCCATTCTTGTCCCCTCTGGAGGGCCATATCCACTTGAAGATGCTGTGCGAAGTTGGCTCAAAGGTGGAGGAGAGGGGCTTCCTGGTAAGTGCATGCAGATCAAATAATCACCACACATAAACTAACATTGAGGAAAGCACTGGTTTGCTGATACAGATATGTTTTGCTTTCAACGAACCTCTCAGACTATGTTTGAAGACGTAAGTGGATTTGGAGCCTGGCACAGGAGGTGGTGTGTCTTATCAGGATACTGCATCTCATACTGGACGTACCCAGATGATGAGAAGCGCAAGGTAACTGAGTTCCTCTCAAACTTTTTTAATAGAGCTTCTTAATTCTGTACTTTGGTTTTCATATTCTACTGCTGAACAAGAGAGACTGTAGTTGTGCTTTTTTTTGTTTGTTTGTTTGTTTGTTAGCCTGAGACTTATTGTCTGACACAATTCTGACTTTTTCTCTCAGCTACCAATGCAAAGTTGAACCAGAGTTGGTCAAAGGGAAAAAAACAGCAGCCTTGTAAAAACTTGTTGTCTAAATCTGTCTGTTCATTTTAGGACAGGAGCCAGAACCTCTGATATCATGGGGTTCAAATTAGATGTTTTGGCTTCAGTCCTAAAATAAACACTTTGTTGACAGTCCCATAAATTGGATGATGAAAAAATGTGACAGAGACCAGAACATGAATCTATCAAGCAGTTGTTCTTTAGATGGTTTGTTCTACTAGCAGAGAACATCTTTAATGTTGGGGTCACCACTTAACTGTGGCTGGCAAGCCAAAGTAGACCAAGTTCAATCTTGCATCAGTCATGTGTCTGTCACAGAATGTGCAGAGGGTCATGGTGGGATGACATGTATCTCCCTGGCGCATTAAAATTGAAAATCATGAACTTGTCCAACTGCACTGATTGTTTAAAAGAATACGTAATCATATGTTTACAATAATCCTTACAGTTGGCACCTCTTGTTTGCCTTGACCCTGTATTTAGTTTTTTTTTTTGCCCTCTCCTCTGTTAGAACCCCATTGGTCGCATCAGTCTGGCTAACTGCACCAGCAACAAGGTGGAACCAGCCAACAGAGAATTCTGTGCCAGACCCAACACATTTGAGCTTATCACAGTCAGACCACAAAGAGAGGATGACAAAGAGACACTTGTCAGTCAGTGCCAGAATACCATGTGTGTCACCAAGTAAGTTCATCTGATTTATACAGTACACACTTATCCCTAATATCCAAAACTTGTCTATAAATAACAGTGCTCTGCAATGCTAAGCAAGAGTTTCTTCTATGTGCAGAAACTGGCTAAGTGCTGACACTAAGGACGAGAGGAATCTGTGGATGAAGAAACTGAACCAGATTCTAATGGATCTGCGTATGTGGCAACCAGATGCCTGTTACAGGCCACTGTAATTACTGCACTCCGTCACATTCAGCCCTTAGTTCTTTTAAACTATTAGTATCAGTGACCATCGCAATTTCTAAGTGCAATACAATTATTAAATATTTCTAATTGTGCTTGTTTTACAGGTGAAAAGTGAACAAACACACAAGTTATAGATCAGAGGAAAATAAATAAAGCCATACATTTTAAACATTTCACTACAGTATTTTGTGTAGAACTTTGGGTTTGGCACTATATTTTATACATTTTTTACCTACTGGTTTGATACTTTTTTGGGGTATTGTTAAGGTGCTGCATTATTATGTTATTGCCAGTATTTAGTGTAGCGGACACATTAATGCATGGCTTTAAATTATTTGGTTTCAAAGCTGAAATCGATTATATAAATGGTATTGAAATTACAGATTGCTATTAATTTAAAGCAGCACATTTTCATCACATTTATCCTGCATGACAGCAGAAAGCTACACTGATGGATGCATTTGATAATATTTTTACTTTATATATTAACTTTTATAACTTTTGGCAGGAATTTTACATGACTTTTCTTCATTTTCAGTCATAGATTTTTGATAACTGTTCTACCCCGGCTTTTATTCTACTTGTGTTGCTTTTTTTCAATGTCTATATAATTGTGCAAGCTGAAGTTGGATAGCACAGGGATAGGTTACACACTCTACACTGTACTGGTTTTGAGAGGGGAAAAAAAATCAGACAAATTAAAAACAAACATTTTAGATGAGGATTCTATTTTTGATCTAACAAAGTTGTGACTAACCAATGCATATATCAGAACATTTTACGGTGTAAAAACAAAGCAGTCAGTGCTCTTTGGTTGGCAAACTGTTTTACAGTAACACCTTGGCTTTCTGTACACCAGCTTATCACTTATTGGCTTACAAGTGTGCACTGATACCAATGTATTTGTTTTAAAATTACTGGCCCATGTGTTAACCAGCCAATGTCAAACTCTATGTTTGATGTAAAAGAAACAGGGCTCAACCACACAAAGACAGCTAATTTTTGCTATCATCATACTGGCTTTAAAGGTATTTTTAGCATTGACCTTTAGTTTTGTTCGTTACAATCTTTATGGGATGCAAACACAGCTTTAACTATTGAATGCGAGACTCATGTAAAGTGCAAATCTTATCAAAGTGCACTTTTGTTTTTGTTTTGTTTTTTTGTGTGCTCCACCATCCACACTCCCTTTCCCACCCACCCCCGTGGGCATGTTCTTTATTTGTAAGCAGTAGCATCTGAAACACATGTCACTATATTATCAGCTTTTGTGAGTCACTCACTTTGTCCTGCTTATTGATAGCATGTAACAGACTTTACATTGACCCTCAGGTGTTTGAAAATGTAAACTCAGATTTCATAATAGATTTTTACTTGTGTCCAATTAAAAAAGATGGTGTATTTTCATCATGTTGATAACGCACACAAGCTTACAAAATTACACAACATGGTATGGATTCCACACACCTTCTGCATGTTTTCACAATCAATCTGAGTGAGCAGGAAATATGTTTGTGATTTCAACAAATACTTGAACAGAATTTAGCACTTCAGCTTGTCAGGTATTTGTGCATCAGTGAGACTTCAATAAACACCTGCTTTGACCAAAATGAACCAGGGTACCAATGTTCAAGTCTTTGTGTCATGTTATTGAAATCAAACATTTAATTGAATGAACAGTACAATGGTTTTTAAAGATATAAGATATTTTATATATATTATATTTTAGATGTTATCTAATATCTAGATATTAGATTTTTTTTAATGTTTTGAGGTTTTCATGTACTGTGAAAGGGAACTATTTTTGTTTACTTAATTTAATTTTTCAACCATAAAGCTAGAGTGCATTGTCAACTTCTCTAGTAAATCAAACAGGCAGTAGAGGTTTGCTTCTTTGATCCTTGCCTGGACTTGCCCTTCGTTTGAACCAGTGTACTTGGCTTGTTGGTGTTGTGTCAAAGCGTCTTTTTTTATGTACTGAGTCAAAGCTGGTTCAAGCACAGATCCCAAGTGTTTGGTGTGTCTAGTGTGATTTGTTAAAATGCAAGAGCCTTTTATCCACATTTGCATCAAATTGCTTTTTTGTGGCCCGATATGAACTGGGCTGCACCAAGACAAATAATTTTTTTTTTTAAATTTAAAGGAACCTTTGGATTCAGTTAATCTTATTAATATATGGAGCTGATTCTTGCCTATTAAATTAAATGTAAATCAGGACATTTGTGTGCATCATGACACACTCACTCCCTGCGAAATTTATTGCAACTTTAAGTTGGCAAGATGGAAACACCATGTTGGAGAAGTCTTACAAAAAAAGTACGTCATGCTTTGTTGATCAGTCATGAATGGTCCGATATTTCTTTTGTTCCTTTCATTTCTTTACTTTCACTGGACACTACCACCACAAATGCCTTTCTTGGAAGAGATAAGTTTAATGTCAGTCCTTTGCTCAAATTTATCACAGTTGATGACTTCTTTGCAGTCTGCTCAAAAACCAAAGGTAATGGGACAGTTTATTACACCCCCCCACCGCACCCCTCACACTGAATCTGGGTCACCTAGTCAAGAGAAAAAAAGATTTTACAGCTGTATAGTATTGAGTAACATGTTATTCTCATCAAAGGCTTCACAGATCTAAGTCGTGGAATGGATATCCCTGCCAACATCACCCTCTTTCTTCCGAAGTGCTTTGAAGGGCTTTGAAACAGAATGGCCAAGTACAGTCTATTCAAATGGATCAGTTTCACTGGTGCACAAAGAACCTGTTGAGTCCATCTGCACTAATCTGTGGAGAGACTGCCTTAGTCTCAAAAGAGTCTTTTTTATTTAGCTCGTTATAAGACACTGTGTTAAACAGTTGTTTTCACTCCATGTTTTAATAAGCAAAAAGTGAATATCAACATCAGAACCCTGTTTAACAATGTTAAAAGAAAATTAATAACTATTTATCTTCTCACAGGTACATGGTATTACACAGTCACTCAGAGACACAGTTCATGTCTATAATGCTCAGTCATAATCCTAACTCATGATCTCTCTCAGGTGGTCTGGACTCCACTCTATCACCTATACGACCAAGCAGAATATGTGAAGAAACTGCATTTTTCTCTGAACATATCTTAATCATCTGCAAGAACATTCTGTTTTCTTTGTCCTCCTTTCTCTTGGCTCAAGAAAATGATCCTCTCTCCTCACCTTGCAGATAAATCATTGACATTCCCTGCATTCATTGCTAATGTTGCTCAACTCTTTCACCTTGTGAGTCCATATGCATTATTATTATGCATTGATTTATTTTCCCTTCTAAGTATTTAAACTTGGTTTAAAAAATGTATGCTATGCTACTGAAGGCAGCTCGATTACCTTCCTGCTGAGGCCTTTTTCTGATTTCACAATGAACTTATTGCATTTCCAGCACTAAAAGGCATTCTTGTCCTTTGACATGATCAACTGGCTTTAAGCAAAGTAGACTAAGGTTGCCCACAGCATTGATTTGATTGGCAGATGAGAGGCACTATAAATGTTGACGGGAGAACTAATCAAAAACAAAGTTTAAAATTTAAGGGGGACACGGCCCAAAAAATGAATGAATAGAGCCATCTCCATGTAAGTTGTACTACCTTAGCCATTTTACAATACTACCTGGTGCACTCTGCAACTTTGCATTGTCTTAAAACATGCCAAAAGAAGACACACCTGGCCTGTTTTGCATGATTAACAGACTGGTATCTGATGTTAGTGAAATAAACTCAATGTTAGCTTTTTTTTTCTTTTTTTTTTTTAATGTTTGCTATTGATAATGTCATATTCCCAATTCCAACTGTTTTGACCCAACATTATTTTTATTTTTTTTCCCCTCAGAACAAGTCATTAAGCAGATGATTAAAAATAAAATAATTATTCAATAAATATAGAGATAAAGAGCAAATGTATGATAATGCCAGTATTTTCAGATTTTGTACTAAAGCTTATGACAAAATTTTTGACAGCCATAACTCAGCTTCAACTCAGAAGTTACTGTAGTAGTTAAGCTCATCTAAGTTGGCGACATGGCTAACTAGCCCTAATTAAGTTAATAAAAAATCTTAATATATGAACAGATTTACTTTAGTTATGAACTTTATTTATCTTTGACATGCAAGATTGGTGTTGTATTATTATTTTATTTTAAGTGGACCAATCACCCTGTCCAAGCCAACAATTGGATAATAAACAAAAAAATTCTACCAAAGGTCCTCTAAAAATTAAAAAATGATATATTACAAGCTGCAATAAAGACATAAAATGGTCTACACTTCCTGTCTCTTGAGATGGTATGAATGTCATAGCTGACCATAGCTAATATTAGTAACTAAATCATTACTTGCTTGTCGGCATGCCTTTGCAAAAGAAAGGGCTGACACTTTTTTTTCAGTTGTAAAGACATGCCCTTTACATTTCTGTTTGTTTGTTTTAACAGCAATGTCAGACACAGCAGTAAAACCAAAGATGGTTCACCAACAAAGAGAAATGTTGCTATATTTCACAAGAGTTGAGTACAGTCTGAGACTGAGACAGGTCTTGTGAATGTTTTTTCTTCGAGATTCCCCTGTTTCAGAAAATGCCATTTTAGTGTCAGAACATTTGAAAGATATGTTATTTGTGAAAATGGGTTCAGTACTTACTTTGGTGAGGTGAGGAAGGAGTGAAGGAATGAATTCTAACTTCACTAACATGCACTTCTCCCATGGTGGAAAATTCAGGAAAAAACTCTTAGTGCATTGTCTTGAATCTAAACTGTCTCTGTTTTCACTGGCCTGAGGCTACCAGACCAACAGTTATGTTGGATGCTGTCATATCTTATGAGCTTCTAACCCTAACCCTAACCCCAACCCCAACCCACCAACTGTGTTTCCTGCCCCAGCAGCCAGCTGTTACAAACAAAAAAAGCTCTGACACTACAAAACTACAAAAACACTACAAAACCCTTTATTAGAAGGGCAGACAGACACGTTGGCAATAATGACGAGCATTTAATGTGTTTACCATAACAACTTGATCATATGATGATAAGTCAGTGTTAAAGTTTATTCCATTCCCCAAAGGTGACCAAAAAATTTAGTAATTACTGCTCCAAACAAATACCCTTTGAAATTGTCCTACTGAGCCAGAAATTAATAGTCCCTCCCTAGTCTACTATGTATTCAACATCTATCTCATGAAATCTCATGAAAAATTATGTCTATCCTGGACCAAAACTTACAGAAATACACAATGATTTGGCTTAACATCTGCATGTATACTACTGAAACAGAAAAAAACAAATCATGAATTTAAAATGTATGTGGAATTTTACTGTTTTAGAAAAAATACATCACTGCAATTATCAGGTTTGCAAAGTGTATATTAATTTTTCATCACCACATAATAATTTTTCACCTTTAATTTGCCGGATGGAGGACAGAGAAGATATTATCATTAGAACCCCCCACTCTCACTTGTCGTCATCACATTAGTCACACAGAATGAATGACATCGGTTGATGTAATTTCCTTTTATGATGCAACATTGCATGCAAGCTGCAATGAAAGGCTGGGAGGTAAAACAAAAAACAAAAACACATGTAGGTAGACATTAACTTTAAAAATAATATAAATAAAATAAAATAAATAGTTTGATGTGGAATTTGTTGTAAATTAAAAAATAAATAAATAAAAATAAGATAAAATAAAAGCGCGGCTTGGTCTATTAGATATGCCACTGGACATCTCTACACACAAAAATCGCAGTAGAACATCGCTAGGCTATTGCCTTTGCCTTCTGTATCAAACTGCTATATTCTATGACAAGACCGGATTGCATACTAAGATGGCACCAATGAATGGCACTTGTGTTGATGCAATAATACCAAACGTTGCAGGCGGATGTGAACGTCAATGTAGCAAAATTATAAAACAATATTTGAAAATGGCCTGCAAAATAAAACGAAATTTATTTTTTTGGCAATAGAAATTAAACCTGTGTTTAAAAAAGGTGAAAAACGATGTAATTGTAAATATATTGGTCTACAGTATGTACTTAGCATATATATGTGATAGGTTTTCCCAGTTTGTTAAAGTAGCTGCTAGTTAAAGTAGCAGCAATAGTCACAAACCTCAAGTGCCAAATAAGGGCTATGGGGTGCACAGAGAGAAAAAGATCAAAGTAAACAGAACACCGGAACTCACAGATGAATAATCTTATTAGTCCACAATAATAACAATGAAAATATTTTTCATCAGTGGTGCATTTATTTACATTTGAAACGATGTCAATGTGGCTGGGTATTGTATTACTAGGCCTATTTCTACTGATACTACTGTTACTCTATGTTTACCAAGTATTTGTTTAAAATCTGTAGTTTTATTGTATTCAGTTGATTTTGCAACGCAGATTAATGCTACTTTCAGCTACATTGTTGTTGCATTTCCCTAGTTAAGAATGAGGTTACACCGGAGATTCGCTCTTATTTTGAAGGGTTGGGTGATGTGTTTCCGGTTACACATTGATCCTGCATTACGACCTGATTACGACGAACAGTGCAGTAAATCATTATTGCTACAAGAAGCCTTACTCTCACAGTCACAGTGTCTACGGAGATCTCTTGAAGAACAAGGTGAGTGACTCAGCTTTGACTTTATATCTGTATCGTTCATGTGCTCATATTCTCGGGTGGAGTTGAGAGGAATAGTGACTTTCGATTGAGTTTTAAGCGAAATCTGCCTCAGGAACTCCCAATTTTGAAATTTCCTTAACGTAACGTATCGATAAAAAGTATTGTTACGCACACATACAGTTCATGACTAGTAATAATAGTAGGGTGTTTTGTTCGGCGTTTAACATTACACGAACTACCACGCGGCATTATAGTTTAGAGGAATCCAAGAAAGATATTTTCATTGCACATCACTGAATTTAACTCTGAAACTCTGAGTGTATAAATGAATTAGATTGCCAGCGTTTTCATTTTTTTGCCATTTGTTGAACAGATTTTTAATCGGAAGAATTTTAGTTAATATTAGGCGCTTTTGACTAAAGAGAATAGAACATTTTGTACCGAATAAAAAGGCTGCATATTAACATGAGCTGCCACAGACCACATTGAATTAATCCTCGTTAGGTCTACTACTTCCAAAATTTTGAGCTAATATTCACTTTAACTTCACTGTATTAGCTAAGTTGAACTTGGTCAGTCAGCCTTCCAAAGAACAACGTGATAAAGTTTAATAGGCTACGTATGAGTTCACTATCCACGTTGTATCATCATTTATCAGAAGTTAGGGCATCATTAGTTATAGTAAGCATTAATCATCATAATTAAAAGTAAAACTTCGCAATCATATATATTTTACCAGCTGTTTTTTCCTAACAGGTCCCCAGTCGTAAAGCACGTGGCTTTGAACCAATAAAAAAAATAAAAATAAAAAAAAAAGAAGGAAATCAAGCGTCATATTAAATGAATTAGCCGGAGTGCGTTCAGGGACAGTGGGATTTTTTAAATTTAAAATGTATGCCAGTTAGTCCTGAAGATTTTTCCACAGATTGTATTAGTAATGTAACTGTTTATCATTAATATGAAAAGACCCTTTCGCCTCCTTGTTTGTTTTTTTTTTCTATTCACAATATGTAATTGCTTCTCTCTAACTGATTAACTGTAGAGCAGATTAAACCACACTGTGGAACACTTTTTGTTTCATAAACTTCTCGTGTAACTGTTTATTAACCATAGCTTTTTGCTGCTGTCTCTGCAGTGTATGCTTGTCGATAGAATAATTTGGCTTACAATAATGAGTCCTTACCATGAGACATTTTTAAATTTCACAATCATTTAACAGAAATCTGAAACCTCTAAAAGATTACTGTATTATAATTTTTTCACAAATGACAAAAATACAGTTTTGATACTCGACTCTATTTTGTTTGAGTTATTTTACCTTTTTGAGTTATAATTATTTTATTATGTATGTATATGCATACTAATTAACACTGTAAATGTCTGTCTCTCCCCTTTCTTCCTTAGCTGTAAAATGTGTGGTATCTGGGCCTTGTTTGGCAGTGATGAGTGCCTGTCTATTCAGTGCACCAATGCCATGAAGATTGCTCACAGGGGCCCCGATGCCTTTCGATTTGAGAATGTCAATGGCTTCACCAACTGCTGTTTTGGCTTCCACCGGTTAGCCATTGTGGACCAACTGTATGGCATGCAGCCCTTGCGCGTTAAGAAGTTCCCTTACTTGTGGCTTTGCTACAATGGTGAAATTTACAACCATCAAACGGTAAGGAAGTACCTGCTGCTACTCTAAAACCATTTGCATGTTGGTTGTTTGAGTAGCACAATTCTGCATAACTTTAGTAGACATACCACTGAATGTGATAGGTTAACAAAAAAAAAAGGGTAAGTAAAAAAAAGGCTGGTATTATAAATTCACTTGAGCATACACACTTGCTAAAAATCTCTAAAAGTTTGATATCAAAATTAACATAGCCATAGCAATTAACATTTTACATTGTGAAACACACTTGTCACTTTTTTCTGATAAAAAATATGTAAAGGAGACACTGTTCTTTGGCATTCCTTTGATATATTAATTTCTTGTTTCTTACAAGCTTACATATAAACAGATATTTACATATCTGTAATATTCCTACATTGGCCAGTAAATTTATCTTGCCAATTTTTTACTGAGGATATACAGAACACCTCAGCCTCTAGTACACCCAAGATTTTTGGGGGTTAAAGTCAATGATATAGAGCAGGATCTTGAATGGAAAATTATTCTGTAGTACAGATTTTATTGTGCGTTCACAAACACCGGTATTGATAGGGGAATGGAATCTGTACCATTACACATTTGGCAAAAGGCAGGGTGCAACAGGTCACGAATCCGTCACAGGACAATTCACCAAAAACAACCCAGCATGTCAGCAGCTACAGCAGCTGGCTGCCAGCATTCATTAGATCCACAGTCATTATGTGTACAGAAGCATTTTGTCCAAACTCACAGACAAAAACTCTTGTTGCATAATAATAAGGATTGTCCTGTTGCCCAAGTCTAGCAAAAAGCCACATCAGGCTAGGAAATCTAGCAACTCAACTGCCCGAAGGGGTGACCAATCCAGATCAGCATAAATCTGATACCTCACGCAGCCCTAATTTAAATAGAAAATACATGATTTTTAGATCTGGTTCTCCTGTTGCTTCCGTTATTGTGAAGAACGGCAGAGAAATTGCCAAGAGTTGAATTTTTATTAAAACTAAAGTCCAAACTGCCTCTGAAGTTACTGTATTAACCACTGCTTGTAAGCATTTAAAAGTAGCATTTAAAGGCTAATTTTTAGACGGTGTCAGAATGCTAACTCCACATGTAGTCTCGCATAACCAGCCATATCTCTACATTTCAGTGTCTGCTTTAGAGAAAGTTCTGGCTGCAGTGATTAACTTTCTATTACAGTAAGAAAACCCCCTCTGTCTTGTGTGTATTTCTTAAAACAAATCACAGTCATCTGAGGGTGGTGCTAAGAGCAGGATGCAGCGACAATTGCTCTTGTAAAATAGCATTTACAGAAGGCAGACACAGAGGACAATGGCTGACAGTTGCCCAATGGCAGGCTTATATATTAAATTAAATGGTGCACTGGTGCTACATCACACCACTTTCAGCATACTTTACAAAGACCTACAAAAATAGCTGCACACCCTTTTTTGGACTGAATATTCTCTGGTGCATCTCAGCTAAAAAATATAACAACAGATTCCGTCAGCACGTTAGCATGTCTTTTACTACCAAACCCGTGTGCAAGTGGCACCACTGTTTGTGTGTGTGTGCGTGTGCGTGTGTAGAGGGAACACCCACAGTAAAACGAGAGGGCAAGGGATATACATGGTCTTGTTAAATTTAGCTAACACTATGAAATGGAGGAACACATATTCTTTCAAATTGAAACTAGTGGGATTGAACTTAAAATCACTCTGTCTTTGCTAATTCTCCAATTTTATTTCAGGTGAGGAAGCAGTTTGAGTTTGATTACCAGACTAAAATGGATGGTGAGATTTTGCTCCATCTTTATGACCGCTTCGGCATTAAGAAGATGGCTTCTCTCCTGGATGGTGTCTTTGCTTTTATTCTACTGGACACTGCCAACAGAAAAGTCTTTCTGGGAAGGGATACATATGGTGTCCGTCCTATGTTCAAATTCCTCACAGACGATGGGTTCCTTGCAGTCTGCTCAGAAGCCAAAGGTGCCAAACTTGTTATTTACCCATCTTTGAACCATTGTTTAGTCTTGTAAAATAAAAAAGGTTTTTCAGCTTTATAGTATTTCTTAACTTGCTGTTATTCTGATCAAAGGCCTTATAGATATAAGTCATACAATGGACAGCCCCGTCAACATCACCCCCTTTCCTCCTGGGCACGTTGAAGGCTTTGATTTGAAGCAGAATGGAAAAGTTCAGTCCATTCAAATGGAACAGTTCCACTGCTGTACAAAAGAGCCTGCTCATGCCATCTACGACACTGTGGAGAGACTGCCAACAAGTATTAAACTGTTCATTATCAACATGTGTTTAGTTGTATAGGCAGTTGGTTAGCAATTTGATTGACATTAAAAACAAACTCATGTTTCCACAGGTTTTGATGAAGAAACAGTAAAAGTGAACATCAGAACTCTGTTCGAGAACACTGTAAGAAAGCGTCTCATGGCTCACAGGAGAATTGGTTGTCTTTTGTCAGGTAAACCAAACTCTGCTGTCTACACACTGAAACAGCTCTTTTTGGCTGTTTGTTACGAAATACAGGAATTGAAAAAAAACACTCTCAAAAAAATCCCTTACTTTTTAAAATATACAAAAGAGCATACAGAACAATAAAAGCCATCATTGAAAAAACAAAAAACAAAACCCAGTATTACCCTGAAGGACAAATAAGAGTTATGCCAACTACTTTTCTCTTACATTCCAGTTTATCCTGAATCAAAGCACTCCTCAAAGGAGGAGTGAATCATCATTCAGTGTAAATGTAATTTGATGTGTTTTGTGACTTAGTGTCTTGTCACGCAAGAATTATATCATATTGCAATTCAAAAGTGTTTGTAAATTTCCTCAGCAAAATTCCTAAAACAGCTTTTTGTTACATATTTTGTTGTGTCCTTGCATTATTCCAGAGGTTTTCAACAACATTAAAGCACATAGAAGGCCCTGATTCTATTGAACGTGGGACTAAGCTTAAGGTTAATAAAACCATTAATCGAGACCGCATGGATGAATATTACAGCCTGAGTCAGTCAGGTAAATTTTCATCATCACTGGTGGCTAAAATTTACAAAACACATGATCCCGCAGTAGTTCATGATTTTATTTAACTATGTGGTCTAATTTCATTGTTTTGATCAAGAGATCTCTAGTTGCAGAAATAACATTGTGTGGTTAAGCTATTGATATAATAATTGTAAATTAGGAGCTCCAACATTTGGATCTTGCACACTATAAAAAAGGTCTTAAGGAGGATAAAGCTGAGATGTGAGCTAGCTGGCAACTTACAAGCGATGTTTAGCCACCTTAGCCCACCATTTACTGGCTATGATGGCGGTTAGACATGGCAAGCTAGCCAACTGCTGTGGAATATGTGCAACACAAGGCTGCCTAATGACATAGAATTGTAGTACCCTTATGCTATTAATTAATCATAAAATTATGTGATCGTATAAAAACTAGTAAATTTGTGAAGATAAAAAATAATTATAATTTTTTCTTTTGATCGCTAATGATAGGTTAAAATCTCACAGTGCAATGATAAAAGCTTTAGTAATACAGTTTTAATGAACCACTGCAGAGACTGATATCTCAGCAATGTAAAATTTGATGATAACTCTACACAAAAGAATTGCTTTTTTTAAGATTTCTTAACAAACAAAGAAGTTTATGTGATTTTTTTTTTTTTTTGGTCAGAGGAGAGATGTATGATGTTTCTGTCAGGTATTCTGTGATGTTGATTCCTGGGAGCCTAAAACCTGCTCACCTGTTCACCTACTCCACCTCAGCTTCATTAATCAGATGGGGCTGTGTGTCTTTTTCCTTTTTTTTTTTTTTTCAAATCAACAATAATCTCATTGGATTGGCTGAAGTTTAGCAATAAGTTGTTCTCTGTGCAGCACTTTGAAATATTATCAGTTTCTCCCGATATGAACTCTTATCATTTTTATAAAGAAGATGATGAAATGTTATCTACACCCTCACACTACTTTGAAGGTTGTATTCATCA
Organism: Acanthurus leucopareius; assembly: GCA_029814765.1. NCBI lineage: Eukaryota > Metazoa > Chordata > Actinopteri > Acanthuriformes > Acanthuridae > Acanthurus > Acanthurus leucopareius. The sequence continues at coordinate 6,388,237 of JAQMCX010000020.1, forward strand.
GTGCACAAAGTAAAACAGGAGTGGGCTGAGCAAACTAACTGTGTCTTGGGTGATCACTGTTTTCAAAAGTCATGTGGGGTTAAAATTTCTTTTATCTTGCTTTTAAAGTGCAAAACGTGCTCATTGTAGCCATTAATCCTGACTTCATCATTTTGATTTAAAAAATCCAGCACAATTTGTTTTATTAAATTTTTGTTTTGTAGGTTAAAGTGTTTTATATGTTGTGCCCCTGAGGTAATGGTGATGATCAATTTTATTTATTATTATTTATTAATTTTATTTAAGTTTATTTTTCAGTATTAAATGGCTCAATTAATTGGTTGAAAAATGTTTATAGTTTACATAATAATTAAATTTTGTTGAATTTAAGGCAAAATGATGCACTTTAAATCTTTTCTGGTTCAGAATAAAAAACAAGGTTAATAAACTTATTCTTCGTTGTAAGTGGATCTATATTCCTTTTTTCTTTTTTTTTTTGGTTTTCCTTAATGTTAACAAGGATACAATGTTATGCAGAGGTGTCCTTGTAACAATTTTATAGACAAATGATACTATTTATAGTCGTGGCGGAGGATGGGGGGCACAAAATGTTTTCTTCTTCCTAGGGGGTGCTCAACAGAAAACAATTTAGAAGCACTGCCTTAGGTGAACACTAATTGGAGGGCATTCGAGATGGCATCCTCTGTGGATCTATTGGTCCAGAAAACACACTGATGAGGTTCCGGGTTGTTTGGGATGTTTTTGTTGATGCGCTGGAAAACAAGTCATTTAAAGCACTTCATTAAAATAGGGTTGAATACAACAGGGCAGTATTCACTGAGATTAGACACTGCAGACTTTCTTAGGTACATGCTGTACATCCATGATAGCAACCCATGACATGGAAGAATTTTATGGACAACATCACCATCGTCAGCCATTTTTTAAACAACAGTGCATATCTGGAGGAAATAAACAATCTGGATGAGTGGTGCACAGAGAACAACCGTGTGTTTAGCGTCTTCAAAACTAAGAGCTAAATGTTAGTTTTAGAAAAGTGAGGTAAAAGACGCACCTTGTCTAAACCAGTGGATCTGAAGGGAAACAGGTGAACAGGTTTAGGGTTCCTGGGAATCAGCAGGTTGGATCTTGTTATCAACTTAGCCTGAATTTGTTAAGTCTCTGGAAAGCGTTATTGATGTAACAGATGGGGATTTTAGTGTTTTGTTTTTATAATCCTCAGGTGGTCTGGACTCCAGTTTGGTTGCTGCTACACTGGTGAAGCTGGCCAAGGAGGAGAAGCTGCCGTATCCAATTCAGACCTTTTCAATCGGGTCAGAGGATAGTCCTGATGTCATAGCTGCTCGCAAGGTCAGTTCTTTGGACCTAATGTTTCAGCAAAGTTAAATGGAAATAAAACATGGAATCAGTTGTGTTTTTACTTATGCTTATGTTTGTCAGGTTGCAACACATATTGGCAGTGAACACCATGAGGTGAACTTCAGTGTAGAAGAAGGCATCCAAGCTTTAGAGGACGTCATCTTTCACCTGGAGACCTATGACATCACCACCATTCGTGCCTCTGTTGGTGAGTGTATGATGTTACAAAAATAAGTTGAATTTTAAAAAAGGGTTGTAAATCAGATTTTATAGCTAGTTAGTTATGTGTAATAGCAACTGCATGTGCTTTTTGTTAATGTTATCTTGCAAAAAAATTACATTGTTTCTAATGAGCTTGAGCTCAAAATGGAGCTGGCTCTCTTTGTTTACAATAAACTAGAAACATTGAGCACTGCATAGACAATGTTTACATATATCAAAAGTGGCGAGAGAAATGGGGAGAAACACAACTGAGCAAGCTAAGAAAAAAATATAGTTTCATTCATTTTATTCCAGTCATGGCACATACAGTACATAGTATATAGTACATATAGAGCAGGTCAAGACCACACTCTATAAATGCATTTATATTTTAGATTTATAGGAACCCAACAATTAAAAGCAATTCCCACATGAGCAAGCACTCGGCGACAGTGGCGAGGAAAAACTTCCTTTTAACTGGCAGAAACCTCGGCCAGATCCAGACTCAGAGGTGGGCGGGATCTGACGGCACCGGTTGGGTTGAGAGAGAGAGAGGGGGGGGCAAGAGGGGGAGGGGAAAGAGATAGATAGAAAGAGGAGAGAAAGCAGATCGGAAGAGCA
>JAQMCX010000020.1:6390517-6409482 GCA_029814765.1 Acanthurus leucopareius
CTGCCATTCCTAGATGGTGAGGTGAAAGAGATAGATAGAAAGGGTAGAGAGAGCAAAGCCAAAAGCTAAGATAAAACTAGATGTTAAACTATATGTAAGCTATATGTAAGTGTTTTATAATAATGATACTATTAATAATACTAGTACCAATACCAATAATAATATTGATAATAATAATAATAATAATAATAATAATAATAATAATAACAGTTGCTCTGAGCATCAAGTAGAGCCACAGCAGAAGGTACAGCTAAGATCAGCAATCCCGGCGCGACCTCAGTCCATGGGTATCTGCAAGATGAACCTTGAGTGAGGTTCTTTGCTCTTCTTTTAATGAGAAAATGTTGTCCAGTTCTGATTAAACTGGCACTATTTTGGCATCCACACTAACCTCTTCAGTGGCCACCATTGTTTACAAGCTTGCAGCCGCTTCTCACTTTGGTCAAAAATAAACCACAGCCATAGCAATCGCCTCTTCCTCCTCAAAGTCTGGTCATGTTCTGACTGGACAGACAAATCTGGTTGGAACTTTTTAAGATAGATATGCAAGATTTCAGACTTGAGATCTGAGCGGCCAGGCTGCCTTGTAAGGCTAAATAAGATGTAAGGATCCACAATCGAAAAAAATCTTTTAAATGACAAAAACAAGAAATAGTCCTGTAGCCATAGAGAAGAGATTATTTCCATATTATGAAACTGTGGCACGATATATGTATAACACGCCTTAAGCAAATGAAGATGAAGTACTTAAGTAGCATTTATTTAAGATGAGATTTTTTCTTAATAATGGAAATTATTTTTTCATTATTTTGGATCATTTTTTACTGAATGATGTGATCATTATGTTTCTTATTGTAGTGATTTGTTGTTAAAGATTTGAAGTTGGTGTGTGACTCTATGACGGCATTTATTGTTGTATTTTGGCACCAAAAATAAAAACAAAATAGAAAAAAATTACAAAAACAACATCAGTTAATATTTTACAGCTCTTTTGTCAACAGTCAAATTGGATGCCCCTGGAATAATCATCAAGACTGTTCAAATACTTTTTCATAATTTTAGCCTTCTTTTAAAGGCTTCTATATACGCTGTTATAATTTTTGTGACTTTGCTTTTTGTGACTTTTCCATCGAGGTATATCTGTACTAGAGCACCTTTATCATTCATTTATAGTAGGGCTGTCGAAGTTAACGCGTTAATAACGCGTTAACTCAGGACACTAATGCAATTAATCGCGATTAAAAATTTTAATCGATTGACAGCCCTAATTTATAGAAATTCATGTTGTGATATAATATAATTTTGTGTGATGTCACTTTGTAATTAAACACTTTCCTGTGTTTCTTCCTCTGTAGGTATGTACCTCATCTCAAAGTACATCAAGGAGAAGTCAGACAGTGTGGTAATCTTCTCTGGAGAGGGTTCTGATGAGCTCACTCAAGGGTACATTTACTTTCACAAGGCAAGTCCTCCAGAAACAATTCACTTCTGATGAATAATATATGATAAATAATAATATAAAGTAGGGCTTTGCGTTAATTACGATTAATTACAGAAAAAATAACACAACAAAAAAAATTTTAATTATTTAATCGCAATTTATTTTTGCACGGCAAACAGCGCGAAACGTTTTTTGTTGCACGAGTTCCTGGCGTAGTTCAGTCGGAGGGTGGGCGTCCCATGTGCAGAAGCTTCGTTTTCCACGGGAGTTTGACTCCAGCTCCGATCATTTGCTGCGTGTATGTAAATATAAACTTAAAAAAGACGAGAAGTTGTTGCTGGGTTTGTTGGAATAAAATTACCGGATGGAAATCTGGATGTGTGCACAAATTGTCCACGAGAGAATTTGCCTATTTGGAGTTCTTCCTACCTCTGCTACCACCTCAATGCCAAACATGTTGTCATATATTGATATGAGATTAATTGAGATGAATTAATTGCAAAAAATTAATTAGATTAATTTTTTTAATTGAGTCCCACCACTAATATAAAGTTCAACATTTAACTGATTATTAAATACTGTGTTGGTCCACAGAGTCCAGCAACAGGAAGAAAAAATCGCAATAAGTTGAATCCAGACACAGGAGGGTTTGTGGCACATAAACCATGTTTATATGAGGTTTTACAGGGAAACAATTCAGGGACAGTTTGGGACAGTTTCTCTTATTCAGTAAAGTAATAGCAGGCAAAGTAGGACAAAGTAGGAAAAAAGCAAGTGAAAGAGAGTACAAGTTACAATAGGTGGGGCCATTTGACCTGGTAAACTCCCGGAGGGGTGCATGTTTACTGCATACCGAGCAACAGAGTCCCTTCCCAGCAGCTGAAAATCGTGTCTTTGCTGACCTCCACTGGCTGAAGTTCTCATGTAGCTGCAGTAATGTAGCTGTAACAAGTTCATTGCTTAGGCTGCTAAAGCACGAGGAAAACATTTAGTTTTTAACAGAAAACTTAAATACATTGACCAAAACAAATCTATTTTTTATCTTGCACTGAAAATAATCAATACTGAGCTCTTTTTAGACACATAAAAGTGACCATGGTGCTTATTCAGACATGAGGCTGTTTACCTGAATGTGTTGAATTGTTAGATGAATGTGAAGGGATGTGTGCTGTGGATGTAAATGCTAACAGACTTGTTTTTCTCCTCCAGGCTCCAACTCCCAAGGCAGCAGCAGAGGACAGCATTCGGCTGCTGAAAGAACTCTACTTGTTTGATGTGCTTCGTGCTGATCGCACCACTGCTGCACATGGGTAACACTTTTCCCTTCATTATCCATCTTTGCACTCACATACACAATTAAAAAATACTCTCTATTATTTAGTCATCTTATTAAAAAGAAATACACTGACTTAATTGGCTGGCATTAGAAATTGCACTATTAATATTACGCAACCGCTTTTAGAAATGTTCATTTTCAGTACCCTTGATGAAAAAACTATAAATGTTTCTCAATCTCCAGTTCTTCAAAAACATAAAGTGGTCACCATGATTTAAGAGCATCAACAGTAAAATAAATAATGCATCATAATTATAGCAGAATTTGATTTAATCCAATTGTAAGAAACCTGAGGATCTGCAGGAATGAAAGTCACAGAACCGATAAAGTAATACTAATTTTGATACAAGTAAACTAAAAATAATAATAATTAATTGTGTGACACTGTGTGCCATTGTGTATGTTGCCCATTGATTAATAATATGTGTTCTGTGGAAAACAAAAATTTACTGAGCTCTGTGTGCAAAAGTTGAGAATCACCCAACCTTTTCTCTTGTAATTATCATATAGTGAATAATTTATGATAACTTTGTAATTTTTTCTCTCTCTGATGTTCCTTTTTATCTTCAGGCTGGAGCTCAGAGTGCCTTTCTTGGACCACAGATTCACAGCATACTACCTTTCTCTGCCTGAGGAGATGAAGATTCCAAGGGTCAGTTGATCTGTCCAGTGTTGTGTTGTGTTGTCTGAGCACAAATCAAATAAATAGTGTTAGCTTCACTGTCATTTAGGGCTCCTTTGAGGGAGTGTTCTAGCATTGCTTTGTTATAATAGTGTTGTCTTTACTGTGTAAGCAGCATGGAGTAGAGAAGCATCTTCTGAGGGACTCCTTCAAAGGTCTCAACTTGATCCCTGATGAGATCCTGTGGAGGGCCAAAGAGGCCTTCAGTGATGGGATTTTGTCTGTGAAGAAGTCCTGGTACAACTACCTGCAGGAGCACATCGAGTCTATGGTGGGTTTTATTATTGAACAGAGTATTCACTGCCTTTTTTTATACAAGCATCATCATAGTCAGAGATGCCAAGGCCTATGCATAAGGATAAATAATAGAATAAAATCTTGGTTTGGATAAGTGTAAATCCAGTGTCAGTCAAGGTGCACTGTGTTTGCATCCTGTATTTGTGAAACACCCTGCTTCCCACCTGTAGGGGCCTGAACATGCATTTGAGTGTTTAAGGAATGAGATGTTAGGGCAGATTCAGGTTTAGTCTGGTGCAGTACCTACAGTGAGTGTTTCTTTTTAAATGTCCATACAAATGGCTGTCCATGCCTCCATCCTTCACACTGACACTTTTGTGTTGATGCAGGGACACAACTTGTAGTTTTTCCACAGTGTTTGTTTCTAAAGGGTTATTCACATGCAAGTTAGACTGGAAATATTTGAAAGATGGCAAAATAATGTCTAATTTCCCTCTACAAATGACTTGTATCTTCTCTCAGGTGAATGATGACCAGATGGAGAAAGCTCACAAGACGTTCCCGCACAACCCCCCTCACACAAAAGAGGGCTATTACTTCCGACAGATGTTTGAGAAGCTCTTCCCGGGCCGAGCTACGTGGCTCTCTCATTACTGGATGCCACGCTGGATCAACGCCACAGACCCATCAGCCCGGACCCTGTCTATCTACAAGCAAGAAAAAGATCAGTGAGCAGCTGTGGAACAGCTGTTTGCCTGCGTCTGCATCTGTCTTTCTGTCTGTTAGCAGTATGTTGAGCTTCTTAGAGCATTCTACGTGTATCATGCTTAGCTTTGCTTTCTTCAGCTTCAGTTACATTGGAGAGTGTTGCAACTCCCTCTGTCTCCCTCTGTTATTCTGATGACAGAAAGAAGAGTGTAAGATGCTTTCAAGAAAATTAATTCATTAATTAGAGATGATAACCTAAAACATGTTTCTTTACCTAATTTCAAATTCAATGTTGAAATTTAACATTTTTGGTGAATTAAAATGCAAAATTGGAATTATGAGGTAGCTAGAGATTCCCACTTCTAGGGAGTTGTGGAGTTTAGTCCCAGTTATTAACTGGATTATTGACAAAGGAGTTGAGGGGTAACATTTGCGACTGTTACTTTAAATATGCAGAAATATTTCTGTGTCAGAGTGAACAGGGCTAAAACACAAGCGCAGGTGTATTATGCACCATAAACGACGCATGGGCACAGAAAATCACTTGTTCTGTTACAGCTAAATCTGACAAACGCCATCAAGGTCTGACAAAGACAAGTTAACACCGAACTGAAAGTTAGGGTTAGACTATATTCATTTTGTGTGCAAGGGACCATACTTATGTTTTTGTTTTTTTTAATCCCTTTCACAACAAATCAAGTTTTTTTTGTCAACCATTTTCGAGAGCATACTTGTCCCTGCTCTTTGCCTACCCTCCAGGCAGCAGGTGGTTTACCTTCATTTCAGAGCAATGAATTTTGCTTGAGATGGGTACACCTCATTACCTTTTGGGTACTATAAGATACGTAATACTACCAGATTTGAGAGAAGAGCTGCACAGATGTCTGTAAAAGCTGCCCTGAGGAGCAGCTTTGCCAGCCAAGTCTGGACTTTAGTGTCATGGTTTACAGCGACTTTTCTGTTGTGTCAAGAATTTTTTTTATTTTTGTTATACTTTTGTATTTTGAAAGGTGCAAAAATAATTATTTTACCAACATCTTTAAACCGAAAGCGATGCCACATCACTAACCCTGATGGTGGTTGCCCTCTGAGTTCTGGTGATTTCTTCCAGAAAGGTTCTGTCTCAACATTGTGATGGAACTAAGCCAAGTTCAGCAGCTTTTTTTTGCTGATACTTCATAGGCACTGTGGCCTTGCAGTTGATAATGACTATATCCAAACAGTGTCTTGACTGTATTTTGATGTGGGATCATATTCATCACTCAACCTGTTTACATTAGATGCCTTGTTGGGAGAAGATTTATGTTGATTCAGGTTAACCTTTAACAAATGTCTGTATTTAGAGCTGCTAACACCAAAAAGTCTGATGCTGTAGCTTGTTGACGGGTATTTTATGTAATTTGTATGAAGAACATTTTCTCCTAGATAGAGCTGACTCATGTGACCATTTTCAGTGAAACTAACATGGGTTTTCACACTGATCATTCTTCTCTTGGAGCTAGGCCTTTATTTAAGACTGGCTATGCAAACAGGCATTTGTTCAAGTGTGTACATGTGTTGAAATTAGGGTCAGGCGATATACAGGAAGAATCTCGTCAATTTTCACATTACATCAATTTGAAGAACCTTGATTTGTCAATAAATCACATATAATTTTTTTATAGAATTTATCAAATTATATTAAAAGGTTACATAAAAAATATAATCAGATTTGAACTGTGTCGCCTCTCCCTGGTCTAAGTGTTAAGAGATATTAGTCAAATACAGGAAATGGACAAACTAACAATGTACTGCATTTCAATAGCCATTAACTGCTGCATTGAAACTATTGGGACATATTGAACATTGTAGGCAAAATGGTCCTGAGCATAATCTCTTGCAAGGCTGTTAATAGGATTGCATTATATTTTTAGTTCTGTAATATTGTCCACATCCTCGCATTTGCATTATCTGTCTAACTTGCTTTCCCCTTATTTCATTCATTCTAATTACTGCTAAAATAAATTCACCTCTTTGGTTTTAAATGTGTTGTCTATGTAGTACCTCTGTCGTCCACCAGAGTGCATCATTACCTCACCTTCGAAGATGTCCTGACAGTCATCCTTCTTTCAGTCTCAATTAAATATCACAATGAATTCACAACTTGCAAGGTGATGTTGAACCAGTAAAGAAAATAATTTTAATATTTGATAAACCACTGTAACACACAGCTATCCTGTCATATCACACCTTATGTTCAGGTGGAGAACATGACAGCTCCTCTAAAGTCACTTGAAAGCCAACATGAGAACCTGTCCCAGTGTGTTATTTATAAAACAATTGCAATCAAACAGTTATGAGGCACTATACAGTGACTTTGGCAGTGCAATTTTCAGCATACCCTCGGGTATAGCCTTGCTTTGATGGTCCACAACAACATTTAGTCTTTGTAGCATGGCAGATGGTTAAAAACGCTGACAGAAAACACTAACATTGATAATGACACCATTTCCCCTCCTCTCGTCCTGATCTACCTTCTGCTGGGACAAATGAAACTGGCACAAGCACAGCACTGCTACGTCACTACAATGTGGAAATGAAATCATTTTATTCAACTAACAGCTACACACAGTTTGGAGAAAACAAAACCAGCGTAGGGTAACCCTCCCATGAATGAGGAATGGCTGGATGCAAAGCAGGCAAGCAGAGGAGTTGACTGTTTAGCGGCGCTTGTCGTATGTCTGTAATGTGCTCCACTCATAGGACTCTGCAGAGGGAGAAGACTGGTTAGAGTTTGAAAACCTTTCACACTTCAGTTTGCTTATTTATTTTAGTCAATTGATTAAGAAAGAAATATCTTGAATGACTTTACCTGGCTCCTCTTGGCTTCTTTTCCCCATCAGTCCAACAAAAGAGTTGACTTTATGCCCTAAAGAGAAAAAATGCTTTTATTCAGAAGTTTTTGCTTTTTGCTTTTTTTCAAGCTCCTGAACAGCATTAGTTTCTCACAGCACACTACAACCAATGTCCTTACCAGAATTTTTGAAAGATTGAGATAAAAAAATTCCAATTTTTTTCAATACAGCACCCATTTCCTCAGAAACAAAGCTTGTAAGAGTCTAATAAAAATTCTCATAATTCATGTTTGATTTTTCAAATACATTTTTTCTTAATTTCTAAAAATTACTTATTATTTTATTCATTACAAATTTCAAATATATTTCATTTAAGTTCCCTTATATCCCTATAGTCTCCCCATTGTTTTGTTTATTTATTGTTCTAAATGTTTCACAGCTGTCTTCACACTGCTGGAGAGATCATTTAATTAATTATTTTTTTTGTTATTTTAATCATTAAAAAACCTCAAGCACTTTTTGCAAAGTGTTTTCAACCTTTTGTATTGTGACTTATTAAAACAAAGCTCTACATAATCGTGAGGATACATGTTGTTATAGGATACATATTGCATAACTCCAGGTTGTGACCACCAACAAGTGACTGATCCTTATTAAACCTAAAGAGGTAACAAAGAAAGTAGATTCAAGTAAAAAAAAAAAAACAAGTTTGAAGAAAAAAAATAGAAGAAAAAGAAAAAAAATATGTTGAGGAAAAATTTTTTGTTTTAATTTTTGTTTTGTATTATACTTCTCCCCTGCTAACTGTGTTTGTGTGGCATTGCAGAAAGTAAACTCCTCCTTTGAATGTTAAAAAAAATCTTCCCTGACAGTGTAGCATGGAGGTGACCTTGAAAACTGTTTTCAGTGATAGCACGTTCAAAAACACATTTCACTGCTTTAATTTCAGTTACCTGAAACCAAGCCAGGTTTAAGACCCACACTGAACTCCAGTGAGACACTGGTTCCTCTCTGGTTTGCTGTGGTGTCAGTGTGACAGACAGCTGCATCACAGACTGACTTGGCCCCTGCCAATCACAGTAATGGACTGTAATATGATTGGGGGGGGGTTGGTATTGGATTGAGGTGTTATAAAACTACAGGGGCCCTGAGGGAATATCTTACATTAAAAATATCAATATTGCCATTAGCCTGATGAGAGTTAATGGTTAAAAATAAAATATGCCCTTGTTGCTCAGGGCTTAATCTTTTGTCTCACTGGAGAAATAAGGGAGAATTTGTCTTGCCTTTGCCTCGGTTTTTGCATTCCCTTACTAATTTTGTCCTATTGTGTAAGAAATTTGTGCAGGAGACCAAGGGTAGAAGGCAGACATGTTATAAGAGAAGAGTGAAATGCATATCCATCACAAGTGTAAACAATCCAATTTAACTCCCAGATGTCCTTGGGGCATTGATCCCAGCACTCTCCCTCTCTCTAATGATGAGTGACTTATGGCCATGCCTGCACAAGGGGGATAAATTAGATGTATACTCATTCATTTTGTGCTGTGTTGCATCACAGAGAGGGTGACTAATTTAGACAAAAACCCCTGACAGAGAAGAAAGAAAATCCCCTACTACTCATTCCCCTTTTCCTCTGTGCTCCTTATCACTTTCCTCTTTGTCACACACTGCTCAGGACCACCTTCTTGCCTGGCAAATTAATGTGGTCCAGCACTCAAAGAAAGAACTCAAACTGTGACGTACAAAATTATCTTTGGTCACTGTTAATTAATTAAGTGCCTTCTTTAATTTGCACTCTCTTTACAAAAAATGACTGACATAAATGAACATATTCAACTAAACAATGGGTGTCTAGAATAACTGGATAACTGATGATAACTGGAATATTCAACATGTGAAATAAGAATATTGTGTTAATTATACATGTATGCTAATATCATTTACCTTTTATAGTGCCCCATAAGCAATTCTCTCCATCTTTTGTTATCACTTTGTCACAGTAGGTGGCAGTAATGCAGCTTAACGCTAGCTACCACGCCATAAAATGGAGAAGCCCATTTAGTGCACTTACTCACTGAGAATATTCATGACAAGAAAAACATAGAACACAAAGTTCAAGATAAACTTGAGCGATAGCATTTATTTTTTGAAAAATATCATAGACATCACTACGATATTGTTATCATAAATTCTCAAAGCCAGAATGATTGTGAAGTAAAATCTGATATCTTCAGCTCTGAAGTCGGTCTTTTGATACTTAATAATTTGACATTAAGGTTGAAATGTGAGACGATTTGTTTCCTCCCATTGTGCATACACTGATTAGTCATATTTGAAACTTAAACAAGCTCACCCATTTCTCTTAAATTTTTACCACCATTAATAATAAAACTTACAGAAAACATCAATGAACAGCTAAGTGATTTTTGTACATGACTTTACTTACTTGTAAGGGAAATTAAATGACAAGAGAAGGTGGTATGAAACTTACTTTTGTGGGTGATCTGTGCATTTGCTGTGGGAAAAATCAGAGAACAATGTTTAGAAGAGGGTCCACAATGGGAAAAAAACAACATGTTATTGAGAATAAGGTCTTACCACTGGAGCGTTTTCCCATCAGACCGATGAACTGATTCGGCCGCGGTTTTCTCGTCATCCTCAGGAGGATTTCCCTGAATGGGTTGTTGGAAAGCCAGCCATCCTGGGGGAGAAAATCTAAATGAATGTTTACTGAGACACAAAATGGCTGGCACACAATATATGTGGAAGTTCTAACATTTTAAATAAAAAATGAAGCAAGAATTGTCAGGTGAAAAGTTATTTTTACCTGGTCAGAGATAGAATTTAATTTAAGTCACTGAACTTAGACTGTTCCTGAAGATGACATCTCAATAAAAAATTTTCTGTTTGTTATTTTAACGCAAAATGGTTTCAAATGTGTATTATTTGAGCCCTAAACCCCCATGCACACACCCTCTGTCCATATGCACACGCATAAGATTGAATTTTGAACTTTCATTAAGGTTTCTATTTCCATCCAGAGATATAATTTTACAATATGCATTAGTCTGACTGGGATGTGGACCTGGGGGCCACTTATGTCTTGCACACTAAGCTACAATGATTTATTGTAGACTAATTTATCTGCAGAATGGCCCTGGCCCACAGTTTAGACTACTGGCATGTTTCCAGTTCGCAATGTCACACACAGGACGTGCCTTTTATGTCAATGGAAATGATCTGAACTTCAGCTCCAACTATTCTGTCCACTTAAGGGTTTATTTAATTTCTTACAGGCTTTTTGCTGGGAGTACTGCAACAGTCCCATATTCATGTTTGATTTCATTCAGTTTTAAAGATTGTTTCAACTGTTTGTAATGCAAATCATCATATTTTATAATTGAGTGCAAAAAAATATTTCATTAGTATTTATTCATACCTATTAATGCTATAACTGATGACTGAATTTGCCTTCGCTCTTCGCTTTATGTGTGTATCGCTGGGCTGACACTTTGGGACGCTTAATGAAAGGGCAGTGAGAACAGGAATGATCACACACCGGGGGTTTTATCTAAAGATTCAAGAAGTGCACCCGAAAGGAGGAATACTTTTCAGTCAGAGAACTGTGGTCAATTCATCGTGGTGGCAAAAGGCGCTATAAAGGTCTAATAAATTATATGGGAATTGTTGAGAGAATAAGTGAAACTGAAAAAAAATGTATTAAAAACATATTTTAAGAGAACCTAAGCATCTGGCTTATTGTTACTAACGAGAAAATATTACAACCTTTACATCTAAGACTTTATCTATATTATCTCATATTGCTCAATTTTAAGCACAGAGGTGCCCAGCACTTATTTGGTGTTGGAAGCTTTTAGTAAAAAAAATAACTTATGTATAATTAAAACTGGGATTAACCAGTAAATTTATAACCCATACAGTTTTTATTTTAATCACACCAAAGAGCATTTTCGCTCTTTCATAATTGGGTTAAACAATTATGAGAGCAAGTAGTAGAAATAAGTTTCTGCAACCTGTTCAGAACAGAATACACAACTATTTACTATTACTATTGCTGTAGACTACAACATGCTGACAGAATTAAGTGGCATTTATGAAAGACTGAGTTGAGAATATTAATAAACCCCACTGAGTACCTGGATTTTATTACTGCTCCAGTAGTCAGCCTCTTCTCTTGGGTCGCTTTCCTCGCAAAAAACTTGGGCGACGGCGAAAAAAGCCATTAAAACAGGAAAAAATAGTAACTTCATGATGCCAAACCCGTTTTAGAAGCAGTAAGATTCAGTAAGACTTTAAATAACGATAACCAACTTCAAAAAAACAAAAACAAAATCAGTTAGGCACGAGCAGCAGCTGTACTGTGTGCGCACTGCTTCTCCTCTCTCAGCTCAACAGTAGTCCATAGCACGTGCGTGCGTGCGTCTAAGCGCTTTGTCTCTGCCCGGCCGCTGTCTCCAAAGCTCCTCGTGCTCAGTCTCTGCAGTAGCTACTTCACTCTTGTGCGTCTTCCTGACCAGTGAGCCTTGCACGCGCTCCTATATAGCAGCCTAGGCAGTGATGCTCGGTAACGCCATTACTGTAGTGTGATTACCTGCGCCCAGTCACGAGCATACTAATTTTTAATCAGTTGGGACAAGTTTGACAGCACTAAATGTAAATGATGTGCGTCATGTGCGTCTATGTCTGATTTCCCTACAAATATTCAGAAATGTATGAATCTTATGACCCACAGCGGCAGCAGCAACAACAACAATATGCTTTAGTGATTCACATCGTCTTAATGGTAAAGATTATAGATTATAATAAAAATAAGATTTTACTTAAAGGTAAAATGGCTTACTGAGAACGTTATTCTTGCTTGATACTTGCTAGCTTTATAGCAAAGTGGCAGTTTCAAATGGAGGAAGCTCAATGTGTAGTGCAGCCTAGAGCTCTTTACGACTTTTTGGGTAACAATTTTGAGTGATGGTTTAAATGGTAGTTACTTTTATTTCCTTGTAATCTTATTAAAATCTTACATCCTTAACTCAGCTTGGATGGGTATATAAAACGGAAAGCCTTAGGCATAGAGCTCGTTAAGGTGGGACACTTTAAAATCATGCCTTTACCCTCCCATTTCAACTGTTTTAAAAACGTCAGCGCATCCGTCTCACAGGGCGTTATTTTCGGAAAGCTGTTAGTCCAATCCCTTGCTCACTTGAGGAATAATTAAATTGATGAAATATCCATTCATTGTTTTCATTGCTACCTTGTAGTCCATTACACTGTCTCTTTGGGAGAATGGCCTAATCAGTGAATTTCCATACCACGTTTTTACTGCTACCTGTCATGCAGTAAGATTTCAATGAGCAGTTACAAAGATTGCAGCTAAAGATGCTTGGTTGAATTTATCTAAGTTGTAAGATGTGAACTTCCTGGGGCCAATCAGTGTCTCCGGATGAAATTACAAAATGTATGGACATTTTTCTTCATGCTAGTTTCAGATAATAGCATTAACTTCATATTGAAATGTACCAGAATACAGGAAATATCATGCTCTATTCAAATTTTCCGGGGGAGGTCTCCATACCACCCATTTAATCATCCCACCCACATTTTTTTATGCTTCTGACGTGGGGAAAGCTCATACCACTCCCCAAAAAAACACTCACACAGGTCTATGATGACGCATTTGCTTTTACGTAGCTTCCATTTTATTTATACACTTATCATTTTTAAACTGACTTGGACAACACTTTGAATCACATATTTAGTTATATTCTGTGTGGCCAATATCGCATGTTCCTACAGCTTGAAGAAAACACTATACAGACCTCTCCTATTAAAGCTTGAATGAATGGTGGGTGACCTCAGGATGCCACTGATTTCCATTAGAAAAGCTGAGTTTTGGAGGATGTTCGGGATGAATAGACTGCAACACCAACTTCAGTGTCCGCACACCTCAATGAGCACTTAATTTTTTTCATGTGCTTTTATTCCATGAACAATATGTTCATTTTATTTACCCATGTGCTACTGGCAAATGCAAATGTTATCCCTAGGATGGGAATAGACTCCGATGTGTCTTCTATGTGGCTATTCATCCATTTGTTCAATTAGTCCAAGGTGCAGTGCCGTTTTACATTACAGGAGTATTTCTGAAGGATGTTTTGCATTGACTGGCTCTAATTGACCATTCTGTATAACTGGTCATCATCGTATCTGAGAATTAAGAACCAACAGCATAGAGTTTGAGCCATGAACATGATTATATTTGTTTTTTTCTGTCCCACCATAAAGTGAAGAAGTTCCATAGAATGTCCTGTGCAGGTAAAGTGACCATTGATAGATTAACACTAATATCCCTCAGGGATCTCTATCAGTGAGGAAGCTCCATGGTCACAGGGCCACTCCTGACTGGAACATAATCATCCTCACAACTGTGACAGCTCATCCAATTAACAGACAGAAGGGGGAGGTGAGGGGAGAGAGTTGGAGAGAGAGAGGTGATGGAGCTACTGGAACTATGGGAGGGAGATGGAGGAGGAGAATTGAGAAAGAAGTAGGGCGTATAAAAAGCAGGGTGCCATCAAAGTTGGGGCACAAAGATAAACTGATATGGAGATTATGTTGGGAGGTGCGGACGAATAGGACATCAGTCCAGAGACTGATACCGCTGTGTACATAATACGATCAGCTGGTAGCCGATCACTGTGGGCACTCCTGTAACATTGATAAGGCATCTTGCAGCAAATGGGACTCTTCCATGGATGAATATATTAAAGCATAATTTGATTTTGTGCATGGAATGAATCCAAAACAGATCATTTGCTGGAAGAGACAACTGAGTCAAAGCAAAAACAGGGCCAAGAGTTAAAAAGTCCCTTGGGTAAATAGGAATCCTGCCAAAACATTTAATTCAATATTTCAATAAAAAAAGCTTAGAAGATGCTAAATAAAAACAGAGTTGCTTAAATATTAAATGTATATTGTGTTACTTTTTTTAGGAACAGTTTTGGCAATGTAGTCTAGATGGTCAATGTGCTCCTTTCATAATAATAAACACAAAAAACGCAAAAATAAGTTGTGACCTTACCAAAACAAAGAAAGACCTTGAAGATCACACTTATGTGTGAAAACTGACCTAGATCTTGGTTTTTCATTGGATGAGACCTTCAGGTATTCAGATAAAATAACACGGAATTTAACTTCTCCATCTTAGATTCTCCCATTTCCTTCTTCTTCTTCTTCTTCTTCTTCTCCAGAATCCTTTCAGAATCTTGCCTTTGTCTTGCCCTCATATACACAAATACACATGCTCTCACACACCTGTAAAGATTTTCAAGAATGCATGAGGTCTTTTGTGTTTTCATGTTTGGTATTTGTTGATTAAATGCTTTTGATTATAAAATCCTTTGCTGGTCTGTTTAATGTTTTATAAGAGTGAATGTAACCAGACTCTACTCTGCAGAACTCAAAATCTTCAATCTTACCTGTAAATCTATCTATCCTGTTTTATCTATCTCTTTCCCCACCCCCTTTTGCCCCCCCGCCCCCTCAACCCGACCGGTACCGTCTGATCCCGCCCCACTCTGAGTCTGGATCTGGCCGAGGTTTCTGCCTGTTAAAAGGAAGTTTTTCCTTGCCACTGTTGCCAAGTGCTTGCTCATGTGGGAATTGCTTTCAATTGTTGGGTTTCTATAAATTTAAAAATATAAATTTATAGAGTGTGGTCTAGACCTGCTCTATATGTAAAGTGTCCTGAGACAACTTTTTTGTGATTTGGCGCTATATAAATAAAATTGAATTGAATTAAATTGAAAATACAGTATTGTTTTTACAGTCTTTAGATCTTTTTTTCCAGAAATTTTGTTTTGAACTTGATTAAATTAACTATCACTTATTACTTTTAAATACTATTTAAGAACATTTATGTTTTAACATGATCTCTTCACTTTTACTCAAGTATGACTTTTGCATACAATACTGCTCAAACCCAGGATTATTAGCCTGCACACTCAAGCACTGCACTAAAATAGACTGAACACAAATTACAAAATTCACCTCATTATTAACTGAGGTCCCCACTCTGTATATATGTATGGGGGCATGTAATCACTTTATTTATCACATTCCCTAACCAACCTGTCGCTCTTTGAATTTTTAAACAAGTCAGCATGACTCTCCACGAGATGCTTTGCTTAGTTACATGTGTTAGCTTCCTCAGTCTGCTTGGCTTTGAAACATCTTTTACACACAGACTTTGTGATGTCTGTGGGCTTACCCTGACTGTCAATGTGTGCAAAATTATGACATATTTTGATCCATGTGTGTACTTTGACAACAAGCTGTGGACGGTTGGCAAGGCTAGCACCTGAAACGTTAGGAGCCATGGCTCTCATTCTCACCATGGAAGCAAGCAAATGCTTCTGCCTACAATGCCTAGTGGGAGTGACAGCAGAGCTCAGAACAGCACACATGTATATACACCTATCGCCCGCAGGTAGTGATGGTAGAGCACTAAGCAGAAGGCAGACACACATACACACAAACTCACTATTGCACTGGCAAAACACAGCTCTCACTAAAACTTTGTTATTCATCAAGTATCAGCATTAATAAAAGGTGGTATGGTATTTTCTTGAACAGCTGGGTACTTTGCCTTTTCTAGTATCAGTATACTACAACACTGCAACACTACTGCCAATCAGTATTCTGACTAGTTGTTGCCTACTGTGGGATTTGTATTATGTATACAAAACTATTTTGAAAAAAAATCCAGTAAAATGAATTATTGGTAGCTAAAGTTTTATTATTCTGCTAAATATAGGAGACACTGTCCGCAAATAGCTTAGTTATGACTCGGCTACAGTATATATTTCTTTTGAGTGGTTTTAAATATTAATCCAAGAACAATGGCCCATGTGTGGTCACTTATAGAGCGTAACATGGGTATTTTCTGTTACTGCTGTAAGCTTTAAACCCTCTAGAATCACTGCTATTTATTTGTGTGATTTGTGTGTTGGAATTGTAGGCCAATGCCCATAGACACTGAGAGGAAATGCTGTGGCCTGGAGCCAACCCACTGCATCAGCCTACTACCTTCATTATCACGACACTTGGCAAGGGAGCCTGGGGATGAAAACTCGAAGTACAGTTTAACTGCATTTAGATCTTTTATTTATCGGTGACGTGGTGCAGTGGGCCTGGAAATGCAGTTAATCACCTCATCTTGCTGTGTATGGCAGATCAGGGACAAGTGGCCTGATCCCAAAGCACAATATACTGGCTTTGGTACTTGGTCACTAGAGGACCTCTCTAGGATCATTCCACACCCACACAAAATTCATCACATCATGCAACACCAGGGCAGCAAGAGCAATCAGAGCCAAATAACTGTAAAAATAACTGAAAAACACCACCAGAAAGTGACATTACCCTGGTACTAAAATAAAATCAAAAATATGTACATAAGCGAAAAATAAGAGGTAAAGTGACCTGACCATTACAGTAGTGTAAAAGTAGCATGTGTAGGTCAGGGGATTAACTTGCTACTCTGATTGTCCTGTTGTTGTTTTTCAAAGGGGAAGGGGGTAAACAGATCATGTCAAGGGTTTGTTTGAATGTTACGAAGGAAGAAGGAGAGAGGAGATGTCCATCAGTCCTTCAATTGACTTGCATTTCACAAAAATACTAAATAAATATAAAATCAGACAATGAAATCAATCATTTATTATTTCGATATTAGTATAAAAATAGTATTATCTTACATAATGTAACATGTACATTGACACTCTCCAATCGCACAATATGTAGAACAGATCATAAATTACATACCAACACCTCTTCTAAATTGTTTCTCAATAAGTTCTTCAGTGGGTGGAGGAGGGATGGGTGGGAGTAAACCAAGCCTCTGGTGGTCATTTGAGGGCTAGGGCCTTGTTGGGGCATCCTTGCATCTGAACGGAGCCTCTTAGCCACAATCCTGGCCTGCAGTTCTCTGATCTAACCGTATGTTTTTGGAGTCTTTATAACATACACACTCCACCATTTCACATTCTTCTTACAAAGTCTTTTGTACTTGAAACACTGCATTCCAATAGTTTTAGCTGCTGTGTATGAGAGTTATTTACTTGCAAAAACTCTGACTGCGAGATTTTGGTAATGTTACACCTAACAGCAAATACAGATATAAATAGTGTAAGCATCGCAATGAAAATGTATTCTTTTGTGCATATGAAACTCAGATCTTCTTGCCATCCCAAGACAGAATAGGTGGTCTGTTAAAGTGAAGGCTGTAGCCTAGGGCAGCAAGCAGAACTCTGGCTTCATAGACAGGTGGGGAGAATGAATATCTTTTGCTGGCATACATCAAAATGTGTCTCTGGAATGCCTCAAGGTCAGCAGCAGATCTATGAGGATATTAAACATTAAAAATTAAAATCGAAGGCAACTGGCCTTTGTCAAGTCTAGTTGCGTCTGATTTAATTGCCCAGATATGACTCTGATCTGGAAGAATGAGAATATTCACAGATACACTTTGAATGTATGCTTTTGTCATTGTTAGAATGTCACAAACGTAAAAAACAAAATCACCTGAAGGTCAAGTATTTGTGTAAATGCTTCAGCCATTGCTTGTTCTGTAGAATGTTCAGGACAGCTTGGTGTACCACCAAGTTCTCTTGGATGAATTCTTTGTGGGTTGAGTCCTCAAGATGACCATGATGACAGGTCCCAACAGCCCAGGAGTGGCTGCCACAGACATGATGTATAATTCCAATCCAAAGTGCCTTACAGTAATGCTAATCAGGGACACTGTTTATCATATTTGTTTGGTTTATATGTGTCACTATTTTCATTTTTCCTCTGCATTATTTCAACAGTGAACCACCACCATAGAAGAAAAGTGAAAACACCAATGGTGTATGACCAAAACAAACATTTGAAAAATCCAAACTTATAAAAAACTCTTTTTGCATGTCTGTCTTCTTGCAGCGCCACCAAAAATGGCTGACAATATCCTTCAACCAGGTGAGGAGGGTGCCATTACCTTGACCTGTGCAGCCTTGAGAGTATATAACATATATTACAATAGTGATTTTGCAAAAATCAAACATGGTCATAGGTAATAATTTACACTTATTATTGCAGTCTGTTTGGAAAGATTCTTTGCTCTGTGTCACATAACCAAGCTGTGCCTTATCCCAAGATTTTTGTATCTTCCTCTTTGTGAATCTGAAAAGGAAAGAGATTAGGTGTTACTCTAACACACAATACAGGTTCTATACTGTATAAATCAATACAACTGTTGAGCACTCACCAATGAGGGCTCCAATGTGAACATGTGAATCTTCGCAGAATTCCATGTGGTCCGGAAGAGCTATTACAGAGGACAAAGATAGACATCTACTGATTATATTTGTTGTTGTTATATTTGTTGAGTAATTGCATAAGTGAAATCACTGAGTGGATGTGTCAGAACTTCCTACAACTAAACCCAGATAAGACAGAAGTGATAGTCTTTGGCCCCAGAAAGGAACAGCTAGAAGTTAGCGCTTACCTTGACTCCATTTCACTCAAGACAACAAACCAAGCCAAAAATCTTGGAGTAATTATGGACTCTGACCTGAACTTTAACAACCACATCAGGATGATAACAAAGTCAGCTTACTACCACTTGAAAAATATTGCTAGAATTAAAGGATTTCTTACTAAACAAGATTC
>JAQMCX010000020.1:6409582-6421154 GCA_029814765.1 Acanthurus leucopareius
AATATACACGACTGTCATATATATATATATATATATATATATATATATATATATATATATATGTACAGCATAGCAAGAAAAAGAAAATGTTAGCCTGGTGCCCATGAACGCTACAGTCCTGTTGCTGAAACTGAGTGAAAGTTTGATGGGCTGAACCAACAGGGTTCCTTTTGCTACTTGAAATGGATGCAGTTGTAATTGTATTCATGGGCACCACTCTAGCGTTTTCTTTTTCTTGCTGATATTAGACTATGGCTCTGTCACTCATGTGTTGCTCTGAATATGAAGATGACCATCAATTGCACAAGCAGCAGTGACTCATTCAGAAATGACAATTGCATTAATATAACGTCTTAATACACACTCACTAACTATCACTTCAAGTCAAGCCTGGCTTGTCTGAAACAACCATGTAAACAATTTATGGTCAGGCTCTATGATGCTACAACACTGTGTGCTCCAATTCATGTCTCTTATTATTATTTTAAATCCACAGTGAGTCAACAAAACATGCAGGCCGTCTGTGCCTATTTTATTCATTAAGTTATCGTGGTAATTGCTCATGACACTGTGCATGAAGGCAACTAAGCTGTGCGCTAGAGAGCTTATCAGTCAATAACATTAAAGTGCATGCTGCACACAGCTTTCTCACTCTTCTGCATTTCAGCAAACACTCAACTTCATATTGGTGGTATTTTTTTTGAACAATATATTTACTGGGTTTTGCTGTTTTGTATCCAACAAGAAAGATATAACAAGGATACATTGAATGCATTCTTCAACCCACCCTCCCTACCCCCCCTTCCCCCATTACTGGTATAAAGTCTGATAAAGAAAGTCAGAGAAACATAACCAAATAATAAAATACAGTAACCAAATAATGAAATACAATAACCAAATAATAAAACAATAGTACCCATCTATCTCACATCCATGCCCACACACTTCATCTAACATATTCCATCTTTCACAAAATGTTATACTACCCGTCTTTCACAGAGACAGAAAAAATGAATAATCAAATAAATAAATAAAATAATTAAAACAATTGTAAAGTAAAAACAATAACAGTTACATAAAATAAGCCACCAGCTAAGAATGTACTGCAACTATTTGCTATCTAGGTATGACTCCTAAATGTCTATATCCGATGTCTCCAGAAAGTCAGTCAGATTTTGCCATATTCCCTTAAAGATTTCAAGTCTCTGCTTCAAATTGTACATTATTCTCTCACTTGGGATACAAGAGGTTAGCTCATTGAGCCAGAGAGAGGGCAGTGGTGGATATTCATCTTTCCATTTAAGAGCTATACATTTATTTGCTGTTGCCAAAGCAATCCTTATGAATCTTGTGATATTGGTACCCTTCAGTGGTAATATTGATGTATCCTCTAATAGAGCTAGCCTTGGTTCGGGTGGGATATTTATTTTAGTAATCTTGGATAAACAACGTAATATCATTTCCCAGTAGTTAGATAATTGTGAACAGGACCAGAACATGTGAGTAAGGAGACCAACTTTGGACTTACATCTTGGACAGTGCTGGGAGAATTTTCGGTTTATATTATGTAATCTTTCCGGGGTGTGATATACTCTATGTATCAGATTCAACTGAGTCAGTACATGCTTATTATTAAATGAGAAACTTTGAGCCTTTTTACAAAGCTCGGCCCAATCATATTCATCAAATTTGTGACCTAGGTCGGCTTCCCATTTTCTTTTCACCTAAAGTTCTTCTTTTTTTAGTAGCTTATTAATACCAAGATAAGTATGAGAGATAAACCCTTCAACTTCTTTCTCGCTACTCAGCAGAAGATCTAAAGGCTGTTTAGTGATTGGTAAAAGTTTCCACCCATGTTCTGTTAAAATATAGTGTCTAAGTTGTAAGAATTTAAAAAAGTGTCTCTTACTAAGGCTGTACGTGGCAGTAAGTCCTTCAAAAGACTCTAGGACCCCTTCCTTGTATAGATCCCCAAATGTCTTGATGCCCTTCGAGAACCATATTTGAGTAATCCCATCTCTTAGAGCCATAGGTAGAAGAGGATTAACATGGAACAGAGTAAGATCATAGATGGACTGAATACTTTGGGTCTTTTTACGTAACTCAAACCATATTTTATAAGTGTGTTTTATGAAGGGGTTCGTAGTTAATTTTTGTAATTGTTTGGGTGAGGGCACATATGGGACTGATGCAAGAGATATAGAGCTGAGACATTGCTGTTCCATTTGTAGCCAGGAGGGGGGCTGCTGTAGGTTGCATTCCATACCCAAACAGCCCGAGCTTATGCCGCTCAGTAGTATGTTTCAAAATTCGGGAGTTTCAATCCCCCTTCTTGAGGTACTCCCTGGAGGATTTTTAGCTTTATTCTCAGTGTTTTCTTCCTCCATATGAACTTGGTGATAAAATTGAATGTAGTTGTTTAAAAAAATATTTAGGTACCATAGTAGGACGCATTTGGAACAAATACAGAAATTTCGGCAGGACATTCATTTTGACACAATTGATTTGACCTATTAAAGACAACAAAAGATTCATCCACCTATGGAGCTCTTTCTCAGTTTTTTCCAATAAAGGAGAGTAGTTTAAGGAGAAAACCTTCGAGTGTACATTAGGGATCTGAAGGCCTAAATATGTTAATTTTCTAGAGTTCCATTGAAAGGGTATATTATGTCTGGTATATTCTCCCCAGCTGTATTCAGTGGCATAACCCCACTCTTAGTTAGGCTAACCTTATAACCTGAAATAGCACCATATTCGGTTATTGTTTCCAGCAGCGCTGGCACAGATACATCAAAAAGATAGGGTCATTCTACACGGTCAAATGCCTTTTCCGCGTCTAAAGACATGGCAATTGCAGGGGGCTCAACTACTTCAGAGGTGTGTATGATGTTAAACAGCCTTCTGACATTGTCAAATGAGGAGTGATTCTGAATAAGTCCGGTTTGGTCTAAATGAATTAGTTTTGGACTATGTTTTTCTACTCTTAATGACAGTATTTTGGAAAATATTTTATAGTTTGTGGCAAGAATAGAAATTGGTCTATATGAGCTACACAATTTCAGGTCCTTCCCTGGTTTGGGTAAGACTGAAATAAGTGCTAGTTCCAGTGATTCAGGCAGTTTTCCCAGCTCCACAGCATGGTTATACATTGAGAGCAAAGGGTTGATCAGTTTGGGAAGAAAGGCTTGAAAAAATTCTATGGGAAAGCCGTCTAGCCTGGGGGATTTCCCTGAAGTAGTTTTAGAAATGGCCTCTAACACTTCCTTTTCCGTTATAGCTCCCTCTAGCTGCTCTTTAGTGTCCTCCGTTAGCTGTTTCAGGTTACATTTATCTAGAAAGTGTTTTGTTTTCTCTTTAAAATTACCCTGAGAGGAGTATAGCGCTTCATAGAAGATTTTAAAGACAGTGTTAATCTCTTTTTGGTCTGTGATTGTATTGGAACCTGATTTCAATATATATATTTCTCTACGGGCCTCTTCTCTTCTCGCAAGGAGTTTGCTTTATCCCCCTGTTCACATTGGTGGTATTAACGAGTATTTTGATATAAGTGTAGGCTCTTTAAAATGGCAGCACAGGAGAATGGACTCCGACAGGACTTGATATGCAATTCTGCATCTTGTGGCCTAATTGGTTGTAATTTATGATGGACAGTCTGATATGCAGTCTCATGCATATCAGGTTACAACATCATCTGACCTAATGTTGTTATTTTTAGGATGTAATTTGTAATTCTGGGTGCAGTCAAATATATTGCTACTTAAGCAGTCACAAAGCTCGAGTTTGTCCCTGGTTTATTCAGTGGCTGTAATTTTTGCTATTTGGAAGGTCTTTATTCCAAAAATAAAGTGGTTGTACCAATTTTCATGATTATTACATTTGTCATAGGTCTGCTGTAAATATGTTATGTTTACATATTGAGTGGATGATACAGCATTTGTTTTTCAAGACACTGGGCTCAAGACACTATAGATTAAGTTGGGAATAGCCCTAATCGTTTTCAACTAGATTGACCTGAAAGTCCTCTTTTCCACCCCAACAATATTTTATTGTCCCTTCAAAACATTAAACGCCTGTTATTAATTTGGAGATGCCTGTGTCACTATAGCAGCAGGTATTTAATAAATGATAATAATAACATTATTCAGTGAAATTTGAACATCAGAACAACAGAGTGAAAAAGGCTAAGCTCCACAAAAATAAAAGTGCTAATTTTGGAATTTTGGAGAGGTGTATGTGAGTGAGTGGCATTTGGACTCAGGAAGCTGTGTGTGTGTGGCGGGGGAGTGGTTTGGCTGAGTAGGGTTCGATGAGACACACCTGATCATCAGCGATCAGTTCCATTGTATAAACCTGGTCATTGCACAGCTAGTAAGCACAGCTAGTTTCGACTCAGGGAGCTGAGACAGAATCTGGAACAGTGATTAAAGAGTTTACTGTAGAGTTAAAGGCAAGCGGCAGGTGGTGCAGCAAGGCTGGCTGACTGGCTGACTGGCAGAGGAGTCTGGGAGTTAAACCAGGAAGAACCCTGACTGAAACACGTGGTGGATGCAGAATTTCAGATAACCACAGGTGAATGAGGCACACCAAGGGAAAGTCAAAAATCAAGAGCAAACAAGAGATTGCAGAAAAACAAGCAGCTAATATGAGTCTCAGAGAAAATACTTGAAGCACTAGAAAGCTGTCAACATTAAAACACTGGATGCATAGAAGGTGAGCCACTGATTACCATCAGTACAGAAAATAATGTGGCACTGGAGTGGAGCAATGACTAGGCTTATATAGCAGAGGTGATTATAATGATCAGATGTGTCTTGTTGAACGCTACTCAGCTGAACCACTCCCCTGCCACACACACACACACAGAGAAAGGAACAGAAAGGGGATGGGGGAGGGAAAAAGAACAAAAGAAAAAAACACAGAACCGACCAAACACTATATTTAGAAAACAAAAACACAACCCTGACATAAAACCTTTTTTTCACATTTGTTTTAAGTTGTGGATCACTGTATCCCACTGTCATTCACTCCTGTCCACTCTAAGAAAGGTAAAAGTCCAGGTAAAAGCAAAGGGCATTTTGAGGTGACCAGTCACCTAGGCAAGGAACATATAGAAGACGTGAATTTGGCAAAACAGTTACATTAAATTAAAGAGATCAAAGAGAGTGTGCATTGTTTTTGCTGTCTATTTTTTCATTTTTGAGAATATCAGTGACAGAATGTAACAAGTAAAAGTACTTTTTTTTTTACTGTACTTAAGTACATTTTTCATGTATCTTTACTTTACTTAAGTAGATTCAGTTGTGGGTATTTCTGACTTTTACTCTACTACATCCGACACAAAGTATGTATACTTTTTATTTCAATCATTTTCCACACTGTATTGCATTACACTTTAGTCAAATTGCTGTTTTTTAAATATGTTCATTTTTAAAAGTAATCAGTAGTAAGCAGGGACTTGTTCCGTTGAGCCAGTCAGAGCGGGCCAGTGATGTTAGACCCTCCAATGAGAGCAAGTGTGCCAGCAGAAGCAGCATCCTCCACTAGTTATAAAACACCCAAAATGAACACAGAAAAAGCCACAACTGAGACTTTAAGCCATCACTGCTGAGTAATCATGAGTTAGAACATCAACATGTTGATATATGTGGTTTATGGTGTTACCCTATTGTTAGATTGTCTATTTTCTTAACTTTCTTTCAAACCTCACATCAAAACTACTTATAGTGATCATTGCACTTCCTCTGATCCCCAGCAAAACAATCACAAAATGAGATAAAGTTCAGATAAACGGTTCTTGAAATGGGCATATGGACAGCCAGACAGATAAACAGCTTGACGGATTGACATAGTCTTTGCTTGATAGGTTAGATGCTTAGAATTGGCATTATATGCTATGTATGGGCATGGTTTATATTTTTAAATGGATAGCACAGTGTAGGAATTCAAACACAAAACAAACATTATAAATGTTCTTGTCAAGTGTCCTACAGTGTACATATTCTTTATCCATTAATTAATGTAAATAATGCCACCACTGTATACATTACATGCCAAATCACTGTATAATTGATTCCATATTTGTTCCAATTCTTAGAATAGTATGTCACCATATCAGCATCTATTATATTAACCAATTCAGCCTGAAGAGGTATGTTTGTATTACTGTTGATTTTTTCTATTTTCATATCTACTTTCCTATTTTGCTTGCTTGTCCTTATTGTTTATTCTTCATCTTTAGTACCTTGTTAGCAAATGTTTATTATCTTTCATTTATGAACTTCTGACAAACATCAGTCATATTCCTAGTATTTAACCATTATAATTCTAATGTCTTCTGTATCATTTAGTGAATGAATACACATAGATATTATTACATTGCAAAACAATCCAATCTCTTTTTCAGCTCATTTTAGTATTTCTAGTCTCTCACATCTTAACACAATAATGGAGTTTATCTTTTGCCGTCTTGTTGCTTTTGTCTTTAGTTTCGATGAGCAAACAAACATTAACATGACAAAAAAAAAAAAAAAAATTATGAAAAAATAACAAAACAAAAAACCCTTTATATAATATACATAGAGTGAGGCTATATATACATTATATTTTATAGATAGATAGATAGATAGATAGATAGATAGATAGATAGATAGATAGATAGATAGATAGATAGATAGATAGATAGATATCAGGCTAATTGTTATGAAATTTATGATTAAAAGAGCTAATAAAAAATGTTTGTAAGACTCAAAGTCTCCCCTCTTGATTTCCTGCCAGTCTGGATGACTGCACCAGAATGAAGTCACTCTAAATGTATGTATGAGCAATGACAAAAAGGACGGAGCCCAGACATTATCCATCACACTCAGACAGGGAAATACGCAGGAGCTCCCTTGGCACTACTCTCAGTGACAGAGTAAGAGGCAGAGGGCGTGGCTCTCATTCACTACCCTGGTGCCGCAGTCTTTAACTCAATTGACAAGAAACCTCCTGCGTCAGAATGTCTGAGTGTTCCGTAACAGTATTCACCAATCACTTTTTATACTTAAGTTCTTCATTCATAAAGAAGGTAGGGGAAAGCTATTGTAACTCCTGTTGTTGTTGCAGTATTGAACTCCGTCAGGTCAGAATGAAATACTAGTTGCATGCCAAGAATATTGTGTCCAATCTAGGTAATGAATTCAATAATGTTGCTGAATTTGGCTACAGGCCTATTCAGGATGAATGGCTTTCCTTAACAATGCCAGTGCATTTTTTTTAAAACTGTCATACCGGGTTTGAATGGGCTTATAGATGTGGGAATGCCACTGACTCTCATGTCATTCGTTCATCCATTAATTCATTCGGCAAGTCATCATAGTGCAGCTGCTCCCCAGTAGCTGTTTGGAGGCATGGCTGACAGAATAAAACTACTGTTGTTCAATGGAACCTCAATAAGTGACTGATCATCTCTGCAAATCTTCATAACATGCATTGTGTCCATAAAAAATGGCTATAAATATATAGGCGGTTGACATGATAACAGCAATATCTGGTTGAACAAAAGGTACAAGGGAGGAGTGACGTCAATAGTTTTATCAGATTTAGTCATAAACCAGTATTGGACAAACAAAACAACATGATGGAAATGAGTTTATTGCTCATATAAAGGATAACAGTTAATCCTTAGGGGTACATGAGTGCATGACAAGTATGTATCCATTGTCATAGCAATCCATCCAGTCAATGTTGAGACACTTGAGCTTCAAAACCTCAAATGTTAACATCATGTTGGCACTGGAGGAAAAGTTAGAAGATCGTGTCATCACATTAGCAATATCTTGAAGTAATGTTTTTTGGCAATTTCAGAGTGTTAGTCCAATATAAACTCTTATGTTACATCTGATTTGGTATCCATCAATTCCTGAAGAAAATGTCTCGCTCTCTTGCTGCTAAGTACTCCACTATTTTCACCAGCTAAGGTTTGTGCTGTGTGGGTTTGTTGTTTTCTGAGCTGCCTGTGTGCCTGCTGCAAACCATGTTCATGAGAGTAGTCAGACTGAACTAAAATATAAAATATGGAAAAACAGAACAATGAGATGACATATGTTAAAATGTTGTGTAACTTACAGAGCTAATTTTTTGTGTTGTTGCAAGTGACGATGTATAGTCATTCGAACCATTTCTAATGTTTAAATATCAATAAGCTTGAACTTTTCATGGTCCAGATTGTAGGATTTAGTGACACCCAGTGATGAGGTTGCAGACGCACTCACTACCCCCTCCCAAGCTCTCAAGTGAACGGTGGCCCTGCTCTTTGAAAAACATGGATGTTACACTCTAGAGCCAGTTTTCATTTTTTACTGTTTTTGGATACTGTAGAAAAAAAGATCTGCTTTGTCTTTAGATCTAAAGAGCTCAATTTAAGGAAGTGAGGGGATGAGGACATTTATTTTCAAGCAGTTATTCACTGATGTAAGCATAGTTTTAAATGTTATATTAAATTTTTTACCATATTCTACATACAGTTCCGCCTTACTCTTACATCATGGACCATCATGAAATATTTAACATTGAAAAATGTTTTTAGATTTACCAGTTAATTAATCATGAACAAATGATGAATGATTTCTACATCAGATATCAGATTACAGAGTGCTGCCCTTGCTCTTTGTAGACTACCATCACTGCAAGTACTTTTATTATTTTTTTCTCTCTGCACTTTTACCGGGATATGTTCTATCTTCAGCATGCCTCTGTCTTTATGCATCCCCCTGTGGAGTATTTGTGTTGAGTGGCAAAGAGATTACTGTCAACACCTGATTAAAGACACTGACACTCTAAGAGTTTTCCATAAGGCCTCATGCTCATATTCAAAGAAAAGTGCCATCTGCTAAAGACCACAGCATGACTGTAATTTCCAGGGAGACCTTTCAGCATGTATTTTTAAGTCATCTCTGCATTTTTCTCAGCCAGAGACATGTATGGTTTGCTTGATATTTTCCAAATACACATTTTAAGGTCATATCATAAATTCATATTGCCAGTAGAGTTAAAGCATGAATGAAATAACTATAGAATATAGGTATTTTTAAAACTGGGTTTTCTTTTCCTAAAAAAAAAGAGAAAAATATCTGATTAAAATATTGTTATAAATATTTCTTTGTCCAAATTTTTGTCCAAAATTACTGGTATGGTATCTGCAAAAAGTGGCCCAACCTGTTCTCGTGCAGCACTAGAGGCAGGATCTGTGGTATCAGTGTTGGATTTTGTAGTGACTTCTTAAGCACATTCTGATGGTAGTCTTCTTCAGCACAATAAGAGAGATCAGAAGCAAACAGGGCAAATAGCAATATGACCTTTAGTCACAAAGCAACCTAAGGAATTTGTGTGATTGCATACATGTGATTAACTGCTGCCAGATTTAGCTAGTTGCAGCCAGTATCAACTTTTTACCTGTTGCCCTTTGTCGTGTCATAGCTGCTGCAGTGCTGGGCTGGATTTTTCTTGTTTTTGTGGTTTTTTTTATTAGTTTCTTTGTAGAGACTATTGTTTGATTTTGTAAGATTACATGGATTAGCTGGATGTGTTTTGACATGAGCCCTTCATGATTTACAATTTCACTTACTTTTCTGGAGAGCACCCACTTTATTATATAACAATTATGTCATTAACCTGAGTATTAAACTTCCTCTTCTATAGTTTTAATAGGAAATGGGTTGTCAGTTGGTGAAAGGACTGGCAAAGGTGTAAAAAGTGACACTGTTTATGTTGGAACACATAATCTGATCGGCTGTTGGAGCCCCTGGGAATTTCCTCTTGTTTGTTGACATATTGTAAAATGTTCATTTCCTAGCTGGATGAGGACTGGAAACAGAAGGTATTAGCACAGGCTTACTGAACAAATACAGCTGCCAGAGATTATAGTTTGGTGTGGAACTTTGGTGTGGAAATGATTTTCATGAGAGATGAAGGTGGTCAGAGGGTGAGGGATGATGAAAACTTATGACTTTAATGAGGAATAAAAGTTTATCACTTAACAACGGAAATTACTGCTCTTGTTCAATTATGTATGTTTAATTTGGTGGGTCATTATGATGGCCATTAAAACTAAAATTTACTGGCCATGGACAGTAAACCCTCATGAGGTCTACATGATTTAATCTAACTCTTACCTATATAGATGTCAAAATATCCACTCTCATTTGAACACAACTTAAACTCTGCTTTATATCAGTAACAGTTTAAGAAACAGCTCTATAATCAAAACATATGAGAAGAAAAAACAGCTACAGCAACTCATAAACATGCAAGATCAATACTATCACTACACCACAGTAATCATGACTGATGATTTATACCCAAGCCAAGAACTGACACTAAAAGCTGCTTGTGTTGTCTTCCCTTTTTCATTCAATAAATCCAAAACATTATCCAACTGCCACTCGCTTAAGAGGTGTCAGGTAAAGAATTTAGTGTCTTTGTAACTGTTTGCTTCCATTTAGCAAAGCAATGCATTTAGATTTAGCACAGGGTAAAACTGCTACTAAATTGCACTCTAGAAAATAAAAGAGAGTGCGAGATAAAAAAAAAAAAAATTTTAAGAGCTGGTGAAATGGTCCCTCTGCAAAACTCATTGATCTTGTGACCTTTGGGAGGCAAGTTGAAATCAGTCCAATCAAATGAATATTCATGATACCGGCAGGGTAGTAACATGTCAGACAAATGCTAATCTAGATGTGAACTACTCTATTTCACTTTTATCTCAACTGTTTTTTAATTTTATTTTTTACAATGTTCTGGAGAAGCTGAGATATGGAAGCTCCTTAAACATTCTCCTGCTACACCATTAAGAATCACTTGTTAAGTCGGCTTTTGTGCTATCGCCAATACTGATTTCAGAAAAAAAAACACATTTATGAGAAAAAAGAAATAATGCATGCAAGCAATGACCATTACCACAATTATTAATGTCAGCCGCAAACACCAAGGCAAAATTAGTAATGCAAATCGAATTTTTATTATTAAAATATTTATTTTTTTACTATCAGCAGGGTTGGATTAACCCTGTAGTGGATCTCATTGTAAAATCTACCAGTGAGCTTCAGTTTGTGTTACCACAAAATTATTAGGATTGTGATTAAAATGATTATGAACATGGAGAAACTGAGGCTCAGGGACTTGAAACAGCTGCCCCCTTAATCTGCAGGGTGATCAAGCCTTAACTATTTGTGACTGATTCAACACAATGCTGATTTAAAGCAGTCACCCCCTTTATTTCTTATTCACAGTTTTAGTCATTTTGTTCAATACATCCATGTAGCCATACTTTACAGCACTAACCTCAAGTATGACACTGTTGTGGTTGTGTTGTTTGCCTGTTCAATAACGTCTCTCTCTCTCTTCTCTTCAGGGCGGCGTAGAAAGGCGGGGCCGAGCTGCTCGAGAGCAGGTTAACCAGCCACACCTGATTGTAATGAGTAATCAACCGGCTTCTTAAGCCGGCTCCAAATGATCTTTGTTGTCAGACGATTCACTGGAAAAACCGCATCACATGTGTCTATCCCTGCTCTCGAGTAGATCTCGCTTTCTCGTG
>JAQMCX010000020.1:6429158-6441716 GCA_029814765.1 Acanthurus leucopareius
AACTGCATTTTGTGTTTACTTGTGTTATCTTTGACTAATGTTTAAATTTGTTTGATGATCTGAAACATTTAAGTGTGAAAAACATGCAAAAATGTAAGAAATCAGGAAGGGGGCAAACACTTTTTCACACCACTGTAGATGAGGTCCTCAGCAAGAGACAAAGATATGAGGATACACATGATGCACTCTCTGCCAAACACTTTGGTTCAAAGCTTGATTGTCATGAGGTTATTTAGATCATGGGTATTGGTAAATGGTAATTGTAGATGGAACAATCTAACAATTTTTAAAATATCATTTTTCATTTCCTGTGTCCTGGTGCCTTTTAACAAGGGGCTTGATACTTGTAACTGGCTGGCAAGCTGAATTTGGTTTTGATAAACACTCATTTGATGTCACTTTTTCACACACAAGATCTGCACAAGCAGGGTTTTGATGTACAATACTGGACTTGTTCTTTGCAGTTGAATGGAGAAAGACGTGCCAGTCTTTTATCAAATAAGTGATATACTTTAGGCTGAAGTTCACATTGACAAAGAAGTGTACACACATTTTTAATGACCACCATGCATTCAGAGCATCACAAGCTGAGAAACCTCATGTAACTGAAATATGTGAGCTTAAATTTTATTATCTGTGATATCCAAAAGTCATGAAGTGTTTCAGGTGAAAATTGATACACTACACCTTTATTTACAATCTTTTACTTTAACTCTGTAACTGCAAAGATGAAAAGTCAAACTAAGTGTTTTAATTTAAAATATTTTAATTGTTAATTTTTTAATTGTGATTCATTTTTATATTCTAACATTTTGTGGTATAGGTAGCTTGACACTTGAGGACAGAAATTAGCATTATGCAAATAGTAAAACAAAGATGTGTCACTTGTTTAATCCCTCAGTGTTACTTTAATTCTGTTTTACTCCTTGAAGAAATAACTCTGGCAAAGTGTTAAACTATTTTATAAGTGCAAACTCTCATTTAGAGAGAATGTTGACCTAAAAATCCTGTAAATCCTGTAAATCCTTTTTGCTGTGTATGCAGTTTAAAAGGGTTTCCTCTACTTTTGCCTGTGCTTGGAGATGAACCTGTTGTTTCTTACTTTGTGAACTGAACTCAATAACTGTTAATCATTATGTGAAAGAGTTATCTGAAATCAAATATGACTTTATCACATGGCATTTTTCCATACAGGTGATGAAACAGACTATTTCTTGTACCACCTACTGATAAAACAGGTAAGATATTACATGAAAGTAAGTGAACTTTAGAGTTGTTGCTATGGGAGTGAAAGTGTGCCCAACCTCTTAATAGCAGAGTAGCATACTGTGTTCTAAATAAAGTCCTCAGGCTTGCTGTACCTGTTATATTCCCTACACTAAGTTCCTCCTCGTTTTTTTTTTCAATGCAGAGCTGGATAACGTTAAATTGTGTTTCTCTCAGCTGAGGACACTAATCAGAGGTCTAATGGAAACACCTTTGACTCTGTGATCCCTGTGTGTCCGCTGCGTCAGTTGAAATCTGCGGCAGGGGGGCTCATCCCCCACGAGGTAAAATATATTGACAAAAATCTAGAAATCACTCAAAATGCTTATATGTTTAAGTTTTTTATCGTAAAATTACTTCTTCAACATGTCCTTTGTAGCTGTCCCGCTGGTCATTTAAAGCTTCAATTTTAAAGTAAGTAACTTATTCCACATTGTATCTGACAGATATGAAGAGCATGAGGCGCATTACCCGTAATTTACACTTCACCTCTGGACTGCTGATAGGATTTTTCTTCTCACACTTTGTTTTGGACTCGTACTTTTCAACAGAGCAGTTGACATATTTTGGGAGTGAGGAAAAGCAAGTAGAAAACGGGTCAGGTGAGTTAAGCATTGATATGTTTTAATATTTTATTCAGTATTATCTTTTTTAAAATTTTTATTTTCAGTTTTTTGCAAGCACAAGTGGTATCACGTATTGACTTTTTTTTTTAATGTCTAAGTGCAGATGTATAAAATTCTGAGTAGATTTATTAAAACTGTTGTGTACGCACCAATACAAATATGCGTATTAGTCATCCTCGGTGTTTGTGTTCACGTACCTGCTCCGTAACAGGCTCTTTTCACTGTCTCGGCTTGAAATTGACTGATGAACGTCTTTCACCGATCAACTCCGTCTAAAGTAGCGACGCTCTATAATCAGTCCACAGCGATAGCCTCTGGGTCTCTGCTGAGGGAAAACGTGAATTACGTAAACGTAATGAGCTTTGAACTTACAGGACTGCTCATTACTTGAATTATGTTGGAGTGTGGCACCAAGGGAACCTAAATGAGTGATTCAGAAAATCTGAGCATTAATATTTTGCTACTTTATTTGTTCTTGTTCTGATGCTCTAATAGGCCACTGAATGTCTTAAGTGTCCCTTGTTCATCTACCCATACTAGTTTAGGTATGTGGCGTTCCATAAAATTACAGAACGTACATTTAAAACTAAGTTCTAAATCAGTATGAGGCCTACATATGTATGAAATGAGATGTTTTTTCTATAAATCTGAAGCACCTCATAGGATTATGTTTGTTCTTGATGTTCCTTTTCTAGGAACATGCACTGCTCTTAAAGATCAGAGCATGAATTAACAAAACTGATTGATGACCATCTCTTGATATCTCTTATCAGGTTTGGTTTTACTGAGTTAACTTCACTAAGAAACACAAAACAACAAAGACTGGACTTCACTGTTCCATTCTGACTATCTGGTATAATTGGCGGCTTAATTTATAGGGGAGAAGATCCAATGGGAGCCAAAGTTCCATTCCCAAATTTTACTCATTGTGCTGCCCCTCTAATAATGCTGCTCTTATTAATGGCACCCAGACATTATCTGAGAGCCTGATAACCAGTACTGTCTAATTTCTTGAAAATGTATTTGCAGTATTTGCATCAAAAACTAATGAGGAAATCTTATTACATATAATACTTTGAGTGAAAAGTACCAGGCCATGTTACTCTTCAGTTTTTAGTTATAAAATCTGTTTATAACTAATTTTGTTTTGCTAACCATAAAACAATATAATTTTTACTATTTATTCTATGTATATAATTTTTGCTATTTATTCTATTTATATTACGTTATATTTTATAACTATGACATTTTAGCTTCTGCAAGAGATGTCACCAAATGGAACTTCATTGCACCCCTTGCAAAGACAATAAAGCTTCTTAATTTTAATCTTAATCTTAATCTTAATATTAATCTTAATCTTAATCTTAAAATTTCCAATTTTAAATTACCACCAATAACTTTCCCATTTACATTTACAGCTAATCCCTCCAGTAATTCCAACAAAAGTTTCATGCAAGGATTGTATAAGTTAACTATTTTAATGATACCATCCTTTTCTAGACTTCTATTTCTACCATTTCCTGATCTTTCCCTGTCTCCAGTACTCTGTAATGCACATCTTGCTTTAGAAATATTCCACATCCACCTCTGCTTCCCTCCGCCTCTATCTCTTCAGTTACTATTATAACCATGGTTTAAATGATGGTTTAAGCCAAGTTTCTGGAATTCATGGCATTGGTTTGTTTCTGAGATTTTTTAAATTTAAATTTAAATTCCTGAACATGTGAAATTAAACTCATGTTCCTTAGAAGAATAATAGGTCCCTTTCCTATGGAACCCTGGCTTCCTATCTGCCTATATGCAAAAATTTATAGCTCCTTTCACAATGATTCATATTACCTGTTTTGTGTTTAGCCTGGACTGCACAGTTGATTATGTTAGCAATGAATAAAATCTACTTATCCATGTTCAGTTTTGATGGCTTGTTATCTTGCCCTAATATACCTCCTCCCAATTCAGCTATCCCTGGTTATCATCTTCACAGCATTAAAAACTCCTGCAGTGGCGCTTATTGGTTGCCTATTGGCTCCTCGGTGTCCCTCCCCCTGAATGTGGATTGACTGTACCAGCTGTCAGTTCTCATGCCTAATCAGGTCTGTTGTCCAGTGTGTAGCACGCTTAGGTTCAGTTGGTGGAAATTATGGGAGAAAGAAAAAACTACAGTGGAAACGAAATCAACTCAAAATTGACAACTAACAAGAAAAAGTTTAAAATAATTTCAAAATCTAATAAAGTCAAATTCAAAATAAAGTTAGTCCCAAATAACTAAAACCATCATAACATTGCATCTGAAATAGGCATGCATAAAAAACACATCAGAGTAACAATATTTTGCTTGACATTCAATTCTTTAAGCCAGTCACACTTATAATGGGCTGCTGCATGCTAGGTCTTTTCAATACTACTGTAAGCGACGTGGGTGTGTATGAAGAAATAAATCAGTCCAACACAGATTCAGTGCTTTCTCATGAACTTTTAGTGAGCTCCGACGCCAAGAACAGTTCATTCATTTCTCTCCTCTCTTCTCCTTCTCTCCCTTTTTCCTCTCCCCCAACAGCAGTGCCCCCTAGGCGCAATACCTCATACCAAGCATATCCCATTTTCAGTCTTACACTACTATTGCAGCTGAGCTCCAGGTCTTTTTGACATGACTGCTACTGCACACCTGTTCTCTTTAAAACTACTGCTGCTGCTGCTTTCAAGGTCTCTTCAGTAATCCCACTGTCAGACTTGGTGGCAGGAAAAGTCATAGTGGACCTAAAAGCTGGTGCTCATGCAGACTGATGCAGTGTAGATATTGATTGACAGGCTTACATGTATATAAACAGGCATGCAGATAATGATGATCAGCAACATGTTATGGGAACGCAGGAAAACAACAAGCCAAAACAGCATGATATGACAAATGAAAGAGGGAAAACACCAGGGCCTGTATTCATTGGGATTCTTGGAGTGCTTTCAGAGAGCTCCTAACTTTGCCTAAAAAAGCAAGGAGTTCTAGCTTAGAAGTTATTTTTAAATTCTCAGGGCAATTCTGAGCAGGAAAAGCTCAGAAACTTTTAACCTAGTGAGGAGGCATGGTGTGACGTGTTATTATAAAAGGTGTGCTTGGTTCATCCAAGAAAATAGAAAAAGTTGATTAAAAAAACATTTAGTAATAATCAATGCAGAAAAGACAGTAAATTCATAAATCTAGTTTGTTTTAGGACATAAATACCATTTTATGTAATGGACAACTCTGTTGGGAACAAATGTAAGTCATAATTTAAACATAGCTAACAAAGGGTGTGAAGCTTGTAGTTGTAAAGTAATAAAAACTGATTGTGGTACATTTATTTGCTTATGTTTATTGATCTTGCTGGTAAGTTGTTAAACTAATGTATTTAATATTAATAGGGTGCAGAATGGGCCAGCTTTAAACAATGTCTGTGATTGCTGTGACAAACCCAACTCATCTCTGCTGCACTCTTGCATTTTGCTTTCATCTCCTGCAATACTGCAAGGTGCCATTCTGTGGGAGATGTGATCACATCTCTAGCTAGATTTACCACAAACACAAACACAATCCCTTCACAATCCAATTTGTTGCACTTATCATTAAAGTCACTGTCAACTAGACTTTTAAAAACATTTCTCTGATTTCTTTCTCTTTCTGCCATTTTCATCTCTGCTAAAGAAACTCTTAAAAGTCCTCCTCCCTATTCCTAACAATGTTTTACTTTAAGAGCTCTCTTACAAGCCAAGATGCTTTATGAATAACTTTTATCTTTGCTAGGAACCTCCCTTAGGACTGGGCTAT
Source organism: Acanthurus leucopareius (assembly GCA_029814765.1). NCBI lineage: Eukaryota > Metazoa > Chordata > Actinopteri > Acanthuriformes > Acanthuridae > Acanthurus > Acanthurus leucopareius. The sequence continues at coordinate 6,434,850 of JAQMCX010000020.1, forward strand.
TAAGCATCCAATCTAACTGGAATGATTGGTGTTTTCTATTCACATTATCATGTTCTGTTTGTTGTTGGCATTACAGTGACTGCTTTTGTTGAAATGTTCTTGTTTTTGCCCACACTAAAGAAGAACTTGGCCTATATTTATTTGAGAATGCTCGTGTTCTAAGGCTGCCATAGTTAAGCACTCCCAAACCCCAGCCCCCAGGTCTTTATTTGCAAGTTTATTTTGATGTTTTCATTGTGCTCATTGAAAAACGATGATAATCAGGAAATTAGAAAATGTTATCAAAGTATATTATGAAACTGGTATACCAGCTTATCTCTAATCCCATGTACAGTTATTGATTATTGTTATTGATTAACAGTCCAAGTGACATTTGTTGCCTCTGGGATTCTGACTGTTTATTGACATACCTTGATGCTGAAACCTACAAACTCTAATGTCTGAAATGTCCATATAATACATTTCTAAAACTTGGTTTGTAAATTCCTGCAGGTGAAAACAAGAGCTTAACAGCTAATTCCACTGGTACTACACAGATTTTGTGCTGGATCATGACGGGGCCCAAGAACATGGAATCCCGGACCAAGCACATCAAGGCAACATGGGCCAAGCACTGCAGCAAAGTACTGTACATGAGCTCCGTCAAGTCTGACTTCCCCACTGTGGAACTAAATGTGACTGAGGGAAGGGAAAACCTGAACTGGAAGACCATCAGAGCCTTTCAATACATCCACCAGCATCACCTGAACGAGGCAAGCTGGTTTCTGAAAGCTGATGATGACACATTTGTGGTGGTCGAGAATTTACGTTATATCTTGTCCAAATTTGATTCAGAGAAGCCATTGTATCTAGGCAGAAGATTTGCTCCCTTCATAAAACAAGGCTACATGAGTGGAGGAGCAGGTTATGTTCTCAGTAAGGAAGCACTGAGAAGATTTGTCAAGGGATTCAGTACTGGGGAATGTACCTTCTACTCTGATCAAGAGGACGTGGCTATGGGGAAATGTATGGAGACGATGAAAGTGAAGCCTGCAGACTCTAGAGATGTTAAAGGGAGACAAACGTTTCATCCGTATCCTCCAGACTATTACCTGATCAGACAGCCCCCAAGACAACGGCCTTGGTTTCTGATCTACGAGCACTATACTCCAATTGAGGTATGCCATACAATTTACTAATTGCTCTTATGATTATGGAATCAGCCTGGTTTTACATTTTACGAAAGAGCAGTGTCTTTTGTAGAGACATGGAGAGCAAAACTTCTATCTCAGGGATGTCAAACTCACACGCCAGAACTTTCCTACTTGAGTGAGCAGGTTAACACCAAGGGTTCAATTGAGGAGGTTAAAGAATATGTAAAATACTTAGGAAATATAGGAAATATATATATTCTTCTGAACAATTTCTTTTATGCTGCTTGTTTTTCTTGGGCAATAGTCCTAGGAAAATGCATAATAGGTTAGGGGTTCTCTAATTCACTAAAGAATGACAGCTCCAACCATTGCATTCATCGCCCAAAATGGTTGGACCTCCCCTAAAAACTGATCTATTTTTTTTTACAGTCATCCAAACTTCACGGCAGGAACATAACTAAAAGTCTTCAGTTTTTGGCAAAACAAACATAAGTCTTGCTGACATATTCTGGCAAGAACATAGATTTATGTCAGTGTGACTTGGAAATGTTAAGTTTGACGGCAAGTTTCCCTGGGAAAAGGAGAACATCTTGTTAATCAAATTGTGGTGCATTAAGGGTAATTAGAAAGCTTAAAATTACTAGTTTCCAGTGATACCATTCATAATAAATGGTAACTAGACAGCATTTATATGGTGTGTATCTCGTTTTTCACCACTCAAAGAACTTCAAAACCACAGCTTGGAATTCATCCATTTACACACACGTTTCTTCTCACGGCTCTTCTGCTCAACCTGCTCATTAAAATACATACACACACATAGATGGTAGTGCCATCTTCCATCTGTGTATGTGTGCAAGATGGAAGAGTTGATTTCAGCTTCCATAGGTATCTTCAGTGTGCAGACTAGAGATGCTGGAAATCGAAACAACTCAAACCACCTTGCTCTTATAAATTATTTTGTTTATTATTGTCCACTTTATTTTGTTAAAATACCAAGTTACTAAGACTACATACAATTGATTCTGAAAGCTCCTACGTTTTCCGAAATGTGTATCATGCATATCCTGTTAATGATCATTCTAACACAGAAATGCAAACTTGGGAAGACAAAATGCCAGGACAAACTGGTTCTACTGTACTGGCCATCTTATTGTCACGGGCTCTTTGATTAGACAGTAACCTATGGTTCCAGATGTTCAAATAGATTAGTATTACAAATAGTCTACTGTTGCTATACTATCAAATTTTAGGTCCTCGTAAATGGTTCATTAGTTTCTTCTCAGTTTGATAAATTGAGCAGAATGCTTCTTGCTCCCTGAAACAAAACAGAATGTTAGATATTTGCTCTCCACTAATAAAAAGGCAGCTTTGGCAGCAAAATAACAAAGTTTAAATTAGCCATGTAATCCATTCCATTTGTACAGAACTCTAAAAAGGATTGTTTAACTGTAAGAAAATCAGGCAGGGTTCACAACCTGTTTAATGTCTTTAGCTTGGTTCATTTATGTTCATAGTATGTGATAAAAATCATCCAAGGCATGGGTCAACCTTTGTACCTTTGTACTTTTGTATCGACCTTAATCTGAAAGTGAAGGCTTTAAGACTTGACTTGTAAAACTGTAAATTAGGTTGGGTGCATCAGCCAATCTGCAAAACATGCAGCAATTACAAGTAGCTAGCCAGGTAGCTGGCAACATCATTTAGCGTTACTTAACAACACGTCGCTAAGCATAAAATAGGTTTTAGAAACCCAGTGGTTTTAAACATTTATTGTTTCCTTTTTAGGGAGCTTAAATACAGCACTGACTTTTATAAGGTTTATCCTCACATGCTGCAGCTGTTGAAGTATTCAATATTTGTTCTTTAAGAATATCTCTGATGCAGAGTGAATCTTGGGATACCTTTGGCTGGGAAGGATCCACTCATTGTGTCCACCAAATTTACTGAAAGAGGACTGCAGGTAGCATTTAAATTGTGACAGTACTTGACGCCATTTAGCTCAATCGGTAGCGCGAGCGTCCCATGTATGGCAGGCTCACACAGCGGTCATGAGTTCGACTCCTGTTCTGACCATTTGCTGCATGTCACCACCCCCTCTCTCTCCCTGCTTCCTGTCCACTCTCTCAGCTTTCCTATCAAATAAAGGCGAAAAGCCCCCAAAATATTAAAAAAAAATAAAAAAATAAAAAATGTGACAGTATGTGACATGTCACATTGCCACATTCTGTCTCCAAATATAACCTCTGTAGGATGAGTACCCCGAATTAAGCAACAGCAAAAATATTGCTGGTGATGGTGTTGTAGCACATTGCTGATAATATAGAAGTAAGCCAGTAGCCTATAGGCTTTTGATACAAAGTCAAAATCTTCTCATAGACTGAAAAAATAATGCTGCAGGTCTGACTTTGACAGTGTGGTCTAATTTCTTTGTTCTTTTTATTGTGAATTATTTGTTTGTTTGTTTGTTTGTTTCTCTCTCTGCAGGGTCCCGGTTGTTGCTCAGATTTAGCTGTATCCTTTCATTACATAAATGCTGTCCAAATGTATGTTCTGGAGTACCTGACGTATCATCTGCGGCCGTATGGATACAAATACAGATTTAATCCTGATGAAGAAACTGAACTAAATGTAACTAAGTCCATGTAACATGTTGGTGTTGGCACAAAAAGTATTGCACTAACTGAAAAAGGGGTCAGTAAGGGTAGAAATCAGGGCCATGCTTGAATTATCATCATATATTTATTTCTCTTAAACCTTCATTATTTAACTTAAGGATTTTCAGGTTTCTAGGTGTGTTTATCCCCTGCTCCCCATGTTCCCTAAGGTTTGATGTCAACTGTAAACTGCTAATGATTTTTGAGTGTGAATTGGTTTTTTTTTTTTTTTACTCAATGTCAATTGTCAGTGTTGCTGTGCACATAACAAATGAAGATTCAATTTTTAAGATGATAGGAGTCTTTCATCTGTTTTCCTCCAGTGGTCCAGAAATGGGGCCACAAGCCTAACGGTAATTAATGGCAGACATTCAAAAAAGCTAAGGATTGTATTGATAAAGAGAAGGAGCATGAAAATTTGGAAATTTGCATGATGCTGTGGTCAAGGCTTTAATTGTACACAAAAAGTCAAACTAAAATGAAAATAAGCAGTTTAAAAAGTGCTAAAAGTAAAACAATACCCTTTTAAGACACAGAAACTAAACTGCCTATTTTTTAAAACTAATTTAAATGAAATTAATATAAATGGAAAGCATTTCACTTGAACATTAATATTTTAGGGGAATTCGTCATCATATTGCAACATAAAATTGCACAGTGGGAGTTGTAAACCCCTCATGCTACTGTAACCTCCGGTTACCAGAGCCCTGTAAAATAGTCATCTAATACAGGAAATACTATTACGGATAAACAGTGATAATAAAGTTACCACTTAAATCAAAGAAAAAAAATAGGTTAAATGTGATGATATAAGTGTTTGTGAATGAAATAAGGTTATTGGAAAATAATATAAATTGGAAATAATTAATAGTGTTATTATTAACAGAAAAGAAAGGTGAAATAATATTTAAAAAACCCGTGGTGAATTTGCGATTGGAAGATCTGATTTTGTAAATACTTCAGTTAACTTTATTGACATCCCCAACATCTATCCAACGGTCAAACCCCCCTTACGTAATTGAGATCGTACCACGGTACGTTCCATTCGCTACTTGACCAGCAACAGAAACAGACGTGTGTGTCGGAGCAGAGAATATGGTAGACGCAAGTAAGTAAAATATGTGTATATAGGATTCATCGTAGCTGTATAAAAGTTTGATATTGAGTGTAAGGAAAAATATTTATCCCCCAACCAGACTGATTGACCGTTAAAGACCTGTAGTAGTTACCATCCTGCTACTATTTGCTGAAAGAAAAGTCTTGGTGAGTTGACTGAGATGCTAATGTGTCAATTGTTGCTTGCTGTGTAAATAATGGGAAGCTTATGAACTGCTAAATGTTATGAAGTATTGTGGAAATGTATTAACAGCTGGTGGTGGCGTTCGTCAGCTGTTAGCATTAGCCACAATGCACTAGCGACGTCGCGCTAGCAGTTGACAGCCGTTGGCTGCCGTTAATGGCCGTTGGTTGCTGTTAGCTGCTGTTAACTGAGAGTGTTAACTGTATTCGGTTGCTGCGTCGGTGGGCAATTGTCATAAAAAAAATTGCATTATTGGTCATAAATTAAATAGGACAATACAAGTTGTTAAAGTAGAAGTGACAATTTTATTTTGTTGAATTAACAGGTTACAATGAATGTTACACTGTATTATACTGTTTGTTACATATAGAAAAAAAACAAAAAACATTTGAGCTGTATAGTGACAGTTTTCCTGGTTTTTGTGGGTACAAGGCCAGGTCTGCCTCTTCTCCTCCATCTTTATCCGGCGAGAGTGTGAACCCCCCCAAGAGTCTTGTGTCTTCGGCCCAGTTTGCTCCTTGTGAAAAGAGGTGCAGTTGGTCCTGGAGTAGCGAGCCAACTTACGAGAGGAATCAAAAGAGAGAGTGAAGTTTGGATTATGGAAGTTCAGTAAAGAGTGGTAGGACAATATCATTCAATTGCCCCACACAGCAGAATATGAGGAACTTCATGGAATGATGAGACACTAACACACTGCACGTAACGAGTCAAAGGATAATACAGTCTTAAGTTGAACTGATGGATGGACTTACCGGTAACTCACTGAACTGAACATTCGATCCATTGATTTGTTGACACCATAGCATGTAATAGATTGGTTTAGAATTGTTATTGAAAAGTGCTATTGTTTTGTTTTGTTCTTTGTTTATTTTGTTTGAAATGACCTGCTTTTTGGTTGTTGAGTTCCATTAAGGTTGATATTTTGAGTTCAGAGAAATTAAAGGAATCACCTGTTAAAACAGAGGCACTATAAATAGGATTCTTAAAACTATTAAGAACTACTAAATAGGGAAAATAAAACTTAACAAGTGCCTGAATACCAACAGCCAACTAAAATAGCACTTCAAAACCAAAAGAAAAACCTAAAATTAATAAAATGTAAATAAATAGTTAAACTTACCTGATGGGTGTATTCCTGGTTTAATCTAAAAAGAAGAAAAAAAAACAGTGTTAAAGGGGAGAGAGTCTCTTCTTTTTTTTGTTTAGGTTGCATGATCATTAGAGTTTTTTTCTACTTTGAATGTCATTTTAAGTTTAAAGAATACACAGTTGAAATAAAAGAAAGATAATTGAAAGATGAAAAAATAAATATTTTACCTTTTAAACGCAACTCCTTAGTGTGTGTCTTGTGTCACCTCTGATACTCTGGTGCATATTGACTGTTTATTATATTTATTTGTGTGTAAAAGGGTTATGCAAGAATAACTTCTGGCTGTTACAGGTTCATACCGAATACCGGTAATTTTTTTTTTTTAATGATATGAATTTTTCAGATACCCCAATACCGGTTTGTGTGTAGCGTACATAACATTGGGAACAGCAAGCGGCAAACGTAGTGGCATACATACGTTTGCCACTTTGTGCGTTTGCCGCTACGTTTTGCAAGCGTAGCACGACTTTTCACGCATGGAAAAAAAAAAAATACAATTCAATTCAATTCAATTTATTTATATAGCGTCAAATCACAACAAAGTTGTCTGAAGACACTTTACATATAGAGCAGGTCAAGACCACACTCTATAAATGCATTTATATTTCAGATTTATAGGAACCCAAC
>JAQMCX010000020.1:6456152-6480996 GCA_029814765.1 Acanthurus leucopareius
GGGTGAGGGGTGAGGTTCACTGGGAGCAGTGCTGGTTGTAAAGTCTGACAGCTGCTGGGAGGAAGGACCTGCGATATCGCTCCTTCACACACTTGGGGTGAAGGAGTCTATCACTGATGGAGCTCTCCAGTGCTGTCAGGGTGTCTTTCATGGGCTGGGAGTTTTTGTTCATCAGAAGACAGCCTAGCCATCATTCTCCTCTCTCCCACCACCTCCAGCGGGTCAAGGGGGCATCCTAGGACAGAGGTGGCCTTCTTTATGAGTTTGTCCAGCTTCCTCCTTTCCGCCACTGAGATGCTGCTGCCCCAGCTGATGACCCCATAAAAGATGGCTGATGCCACCACAGTGTCATAGAAGCTCTTCAGGAGTGCCCCCTGCACTCCAAAAGACCTCGGTTTCCTGAGCAGGTGGAGTCTGCTCAGGCCTTTCTTATAGAATGCAGTAGTGTTGTCTGTCCAATCCAGTTTATTGTTCAGGTGAACACCCAGGTACTTGTAAGATGTCACCATCTCAATGTCCCTTCCCTGGATGTTCACCGGCGTCGCAGAGGTGTGTCTCCGTCTTCAGAAATCCACCACCAACCCTTTGGTCTTCACCAAGTTGATCTGGAGTTGATTCCGCAGACACCAGTCTACAAAACTGTTACTGTTACTATTAATGTTACTGTTACTGTTACTGTTACTGTTACTCACCTTAGGTCCAACAGCTCCATCCTCACCGGGAATGCCAGGTATCCCTGCAGCCCCTTCAGGCCCTGGCTCCCCCTGAAAAACCACAAATTAGCTCATAAGTTCTAGATCCCACTGTTCATTCAATTGCAATGCTTTATTCAAGGAGAGTTTGGTTGTCTTACCTTTGGTCCTGGCTCCCCGACACCCCTCACTCCCTGAGGTCCAGGCTCTCCAGGAAAACCCTGGTCACCCTGGGATGTGACACGAATCATTAACTGGAAGTCACCTCAGGAATAAGATGTTTTTAGTGGTTCATAGGTGGAATCAGGTAAGTCCTGTTTTTCAAGATTTTATAAAACTGAAACATTTGCATAGACTATAAACAATTCCCCAGGAAAAACTGGTATTCAATATTAAGGTAAAGCTATTTCTTCCACTTTAACCCAATATACTTACTTGAGTTGTATGAACTGAAAATAAGCCATGCCTATGTCCTTGAATGCGTCTATGACCTATGACATTGCTGGAACTTGGTATCTGCTTCACAATGATACCAAAGTCATGCCCAATGATAAACTGTGTAGTTTTATGAGCTGTGAAGACCAAGGCTCAAAGCCACTGTACAGGCTACTGCTATCATCTGTAGGGCTGATAGACCCTACGATGGGCCTGGATGTGTACACAGAGAGAGGGTAGACAAGTTGACTGATTTGCTCAGTGACATCTCCAAAATCTCCTTGAACTGTCCTCTCATTCTAGCGTTGGAAAAGGCAACAGTTTCCTGCCTGTTGCCCTGTGGCACTCACCCTTACCACAACAACATGCTCTCAGAGGCTAGTCACTGATTGATCTAATCCAGTCTTCCCATCTCACATGAGCATCTCCAGTTTGCATATAACACCCTAACAGGTTCACAATCAATCAATTGTCTCTGCCCCTCCACCCAATCTATCCTGTCCATCCTCCACACAGGAACCATCAAGAGCATGGAATGGGAACTACAATAATTCAAGTCACAAGTCCCTTTGGAGCAGTAGAACCCCTTCCTTCTCTATTTTTGATACAAAACATAGATCACATAATAGAAATATAATCCATTTCTATAGATTAAATTAAATTGCACAAAGCTACAAATAATTGGCCTCATATATATTCATGACAGTGAAAAAGTTGGAAATTGTACTTAAAACATATAAAGTTTTCACTGGGGGCCAGGTGGTGCTTTATAAGGATTTTATGCATTACAAATACTTTTACCTCTGATACAGCAAATTATGCCTGTAATATTGTAGTTTTCTTAAGTACAACTTTCAGTGCAGGATTTTCCTAGTAAATGATAAAACATGGTGTGTTAATGACTCAGCAAACTGACTTTGTAGCATCAGTTGACAGCAGTATCTACTTAAAGTTTGCCAGCTTTAGCTAACATTAGCCACCATAAGCTACCAGGTATAGCAGTGTGTTATGGTGGCCAATTAAATTCAGCCTCTATTTAAAAAGATTTCTTTGGTTCAAATGTTACAAAGTCTTGTTTAAAAGTAATGTATAATATACACATATATTCTCCATGTATTTGTATGTAAAAAAAAATCAGATAAAATTTGATTTGTAAATTACTCAATGTCTTTTTACAATATCACTAATTCCTCTAAATAGTACAAATTCACAGTATCAGCTCTATACTAACATGCAGCTACTTACCTTTGGTCCAACTATACCCAGTCCAGGAGGTCCTCTGGGACCAGAGGGCCCAGTTGGCCCTTGGTCTCCCTAAAGCCACCAAGAAACACCAGAATATAAAATGTAGTTACACATATTAGGACAGACAAAGGAAGTTTTATATTTAAATTTTTTTAAATGGCCTTGCCTTTTCTCCTTGGATGCCTGCTCCTGGAAACCCCATCAAACCTGGAAGCCCAGGGGCTCCTGTGTCTCCCTAGAGGTGAGACAGGGGAGATAGGTGAGAGGTCAGACAGGTCATCCTTTACAGCATCACAGGTTTTTACTATACCTGTATTAGCGGTCCCAACTACATTTAACATCTACCATACCTTATCACCTTTGTACCCAACTCCTGGAGGTCCACGGCCACCCTTAGGTCCCTCATACCCCCTGTCACCCTGTAAGAAACACACTGGGAGGGTTGAGAGAACCAGAAGGCCTAGAAGAATAACGCATCACTCTGGCACTGTAAAACTAAACCTATACAACCCATAATTTGAATGATACGGTTCTCTTTTTTAAGTCAATAATTATGTGCCCCAGGTTAGTTACAATGAAATACCTCCTACATGGACTCTGATTGGGTGAGTCTGGTTTCAGATTTTCTAAACCTCTGTATGTAATTTATAAATAGAACAAAACTTGAAATTTCTATGTCTTGTCTCCCTCTAATGTTTCAAAGTACTTTTATGTCTCAGTCCGTAAGAAATTTGTGACTGGTCTTGGAAACATTTACTATGTATACAAGTTTTTACTGTGCACTGCAGATACCAGACACTATATCAGTTTTCTCTTCAGCTTACCTTGGATCCTGGGAGACCCTCCCCTGGAAACCCTGGAGGTCCCTGCATTCCTGGTGGCCCTGATGGACCCTGACACATCAATGAGACAGTAAATGTTAAGTACTGAATTAATACATTTCACATTACAATAGTGACTTATTACTGGACACACTACAATATTCAATAAAGGCCAGTGGCTTGAAAAGAGCTGCAATGCCATGAGTAATTTAAGTGGTTTTTTATTCTGCATTTGTTGTGTACAGGGCTTATACGATTAGCTCAGCCCCTCTAGTCTAACATTACACAGTTGACACACTCAAGCAAAGCTCAACATCTGAGAAACACCATTTATCAACCCTAACTGCCTCGAGCACCAAGCATCACATTTGCAAAACACAGTCCACCTCTTTTCAGGGACAAAGTTGAATATAGAATTGCTTAGAAATATTTAGATTCAATTTCTTGGGCCTCTCTTCAGAAGAATTCTGAATGCTGATGTAAGACAAAGAGTAAATGTGATTAAACTTTGTCATGAAATAAGAAGAAACAGAGAGAACAGAGAAGTCAGGTTGCAAAAGTGTCTCTGTGCCAAAATATTTTGAAAAAACAAAACAAAACATCAACACATATTGGAATTCAGATACAATATCTACATTAACATTTCTATATAATTGATTTCAGCATCCCTCAGAAAATAGAGTAATGGTCTTTCTAAATATATTAATAATTATTATTAATATTTATTAGCAAAAGAAGCAGTTACTGCAGTTTCCCTTTGTTTTGTGAACCGGTGTGTTATCACAGACTAACTAAACAAAACAAAATCAAGCAGTATTATGCAGCACAAGCTTTCACAAAGAAATGAACCTTTTAGCCCCTTCATGCTATGGGATACAGGGGCTGAGACATTACACCTGGCCCTAACAAAAACAAAAACAGACTACTGTATAACTAAAACAATAATTTTAAAAACTAAACAAAAACTAGAAAACACACACTGAAAACTATCTGAAGCTGAAATAAAGCTGAAATTAAATAAAGTTTTTAGGTTAAAACAAAAAAAAATTAAAAACTAATAGAAAATTTATCGCTATTACAGCCTTGCTGTAAACTCACCGGTGTCCCTGGTTCACCTCTACCCACTGGTCCAGGAGGTCCAGGTCTTCCTTGATTCCCCTTGTCCCCCTAAATAAAGTATACAGATTAGACATTAACAGAAGTATACACAGGACATGTATGACCTTCCTGCAGACAGGGAGGTAAAACAGTATTTAATTATTTAAATTAAGCTTATATTTTATACAGGTTTGTTATTTTCTTTTTTTTGGCTTTGTTTTATTTCGGACAGTGTGCTCATGACTGCTATTTGTGAAGGATGTATTCTATATTTTTGCCTGTATAATGGAATTCTACACCAAACCTAAATTTACCTTGGGACCAGGGAACCCAACGCCATTGTCTCCTGGAGGTCCAGGTGCACCCCGCAGGCCTCGGTCACCCTTTCATGGGATGAGAAAGAAATTCATAAATGTGTCAATGGCTTCTACCTTTGAACATACTAATTTACTTGTTATGTATTTGAAGCTTGATTTCCAGAGTTCTTACTTTAGATCCAGGTGGCCCCTCTGGACCCTGGTCTCCTGGTCCTCCCAGGGCTCCCTGAAAGCAACCAAATGAAGGGAAGGGCAAATGATTACATTTAATTTCATAAAACCAATTAAGGGAATTTAGTAAAAACAAAAACTCAACCATTTTCAGCATCACTAGTTGATACTCGTAGTATATTTTGGTTTTAAAATATACAAAGTACGACATTTAATGAACTTGACGGTCTTTGTCAAGAAATCTAAAGGTTGTGTTACTTTTTTTCTTTTGGAAAAGTCAGTTTTCATTCTTGTCACAGTCAGTTCTCCTGTTTAAATACAGGTGGATTTTGCAGATGCAATCAGAGGCATCCCTCACTGGCTTCCCACAAAGTGACACAGCAATGAAGACTCACCTGGTGTGTATATTAAGACTGTCTTCACCTGTCACACAAAAGTGTACATGGTCACATTTAAAAAATTTGACCACTGTGTTTGGCTATGACCTTAGCGTAACATTTTTTATGCATTATTAAATGTGCTTTGGGAAAAAACGGCCTCTTAGAAACCTGTTTGTAGCAAAGAATCAGCAAAATGGTCAGGACAACACTGAAATCAGACCGTATGTTACAGACGTTTATTACACTAAAAGAAATACACTGACAGAAGTGAATGCTGAGTTTATCGATTTCATATCTATTTATAGATTTAAGTCTCCTCTGTAGAGCTTAGTGCTTATTAGTTGCTTTACAGACTCCAAAGCAACTTGACAGCAAAAGTATATCCGCATTTTAAATCATTTTCAACACAGGCAGCATCAGTGGCATTAGAAGGGAGCTGTTGACTGTTGACTAGAGTGACTGATTTCTATTATGTGTTGAAGCCAACAGAGTGCAAATGTAAGCATGTCATCTGTATCATAACCTCTTCTTAATATTTACTTCACAATATCTGTCAAAATATAGTAATTAACTGGCTGGAAAAACCTCCAAGCTTCAAGTTCAGAGCTCCATCTCCTAAATCTCTTCTTCCAGACCCCACTTTTGTTCCCTTAATCTCCTCCCCTTTACTTTCTTGAATCAATATCGCAATGTCTGTCTTAAAATATTGATGTTTAGATTACACTGAACTTGCACTTATGAAGTTATTTATGATAACTAAACATAACACTTAATTTTGCTTTTATCTATTTCATTTGTGGAGTAGGAGAGGATGTTAATCTTTACATGGTGGTTCTGCTTATTGCTAATTATCTGTTATTCTAAGAACATAAGTATACTGTCTTCAGGGATTTGAGCAGAGAAAAAAAAAATACATTTCAATTTTTTTTTAAAAATGTCTATGGGCCCAAACATGTACAAAAACAATAGTAGGTCCTTTATAATATAAATTTTTGCAGTAAATTTTGTAATAAATAGTTAGAATGTTGTGATGTAAGTTATAAATGACACTCAGACTGTTGAAGCACCGGTGGATATTACAGTGATCTGCTGGGTTGGTGTATACTTTGGTATAAAAGGTTAATGAATAAACTTTCGAGAGTGTGTGTTTCGTTACATTTCATGGGAACTGGAGACAGATCACAAGGACATAAAACATTATGGCTCTCTGATGATGGCTGCTGTTGTTCTACTGATGCTGAAGGGGGCAACAAGCATTTAAGGAGAGAGGGAATGGATAACATGTGCCCAAATCCTAATCCTTTGGGACAACGTCTGCTCAAAGACTACAACCACACATTGCAAGCTTGGATTCCCTGCTTAGAAAGGCTACATTAGGAGGGGGATAAGACCTAATCCACAGCTCACATTCCACAAGTGCAGAGCATGAGATGGACTCAGAGTGTGTGGTTTTCACTGCAGCACTGACTGTTTCAGCGCGGATGTGGGGGGACACAGGAATCTTTCAATTTGACCACACACCCATTCAGGTATGAAGGGTATGAAGAGTTCAGTTCAATTTAAATCAAGTTAATATGTCCGTTTCACAGGAATACTACATGATGATAATATCAGGCTTTTCAATGAAACATAAACAGTGAAGGTTGTTGCCAGTTAGAATCCACATATTCACAATAAATCACCATATAAATCCAGTTTAGTATTTTAAATAAATGTGAACCACATATTTTGATATTTCATTTCTTACAAAAGCCCTTACTTTAGTTTTTCCTTTTATACCCAATCATTATACTATTACTTTGTTACAAATGCACCTGTTTACCTGTGGAATATTCTCAACAGGTGTTTTTGGAGCATTCCACAACTTTCCTAGTCTTTTGCTCCCTATGTCCCATCTTGTTCTAAATCTGATTCTGGCATCACGTTCAGAGTGGGACTTTATTTACAAAAAAAATGAATAGATATATCATTGTGAACATCAAACGTCTTTTTCTAATTATTTTATTCATTTTTTATTTACCCTTTACAGAGTCTCTCACCTTTTTAAAATGAGGTTGTACAGGGATAAGTCAGCATTTTAGGAAATGCTCCTACTCAGTTTCTCTCAAAGATGAGGATAACAAAGTCCATAACAACTCACCCTTGTCTTGCAGGTACAGAGCTGGATGTTTTCAGTCCAGCTTTGCATAAAGACTGGAAACAGGAGGAAACACCTCACCTGTCTCTGTCCAGAGGTTACAAATACACCCTCCAACACCTCTAAAGCTCACTGATTAACACCACTATACAAACAGACGTAAAAATAACTATCATAGGAATTAATAGGCCAAAGGCTGAAAATGTATCTTAACAAACAACAGTTTATCTACCAAACTAATACCTCAGAAATATGTCTCTGCTTAATGGACATGCCAGATGCAGGCAGAGTGCTTTAACCCTTGTGTTTGTGTATGGGTTAGACAAACATGGTGAAGTATGTTCATCTCTAAGCTTTTTTTTTTTTTTTTCTGTTTCCTCCTGCCTCCAGGCTTAATGCCCTGTAAGGTTGACCACGTCTTGCTTCCATTTTGTACCAAGAAAACAGACATGAGATTTTTTCAGTGCATTTGAAATGTTTAGCCAATCCTTTCATTTCTGCACATTTGATTCGTCAGATGAGCCTTCATATCATCATATCAAACCTTAAACGTAACCTGAAATATTACATGATACTGGTATGGACTAACAGCATCATCAGACAACAGGGGAACAATAAAATGTAACATCCCAGTTTGTATCTTTAAGTTATGACTAAACTGCATTCTTGGTGTGTATTTGACCTATTTTTGTCCTTACATTTGTCTTCCATGTAAATGTTAGCTGTGTAGTACTGATGCTTTGAAGGTTGTCTGTCATAACTCTGACACAAATCATTAAGATATGACTATTTCAATTTATCATCTAAATACAATCTTTCCCTGTGGATCCATATTTGTGAAACACAGTATATTAATTTAAGTGACTGATTACCAAAATTGACTCATAGCTTCATTTCGCTGTATAAAGTGATTATAAAGGCATCAGATCTGTGTCCAGCGTGAGGGAGGACATCAGAGTTAAGACTCTTTCAGTCGTAGTAAGAAGCTAATAGTTGAAGCTCTGTGTATAATGGAATATTAATGTGTTACTCAGTCATATATGTATGATGTTCAAAGAGTATTGGTGAATGAGATAAAAAGTGAAAAACCTCACCTGCTCTCCTCTGGGGCCCCTGGGGCCAGAGGGTCCATCTGTGCCCTGTGGAAACACATCAGTGTAATATTACTATATAGACCCCATGTTGGCATACATTACTTGGACACAGCAAAAAGTCATTATGGCAGTGAAATAAATGTTTTAAAATTTACCTACCTTTTCTCCCTTTTTTCCCGGTGAACCACATTCACCCAGTTCTCCCTAAGAAATACATCCAGTAACAACACAAGTGAGAGACGATTGAAGTGATTTTTTTTTATAATCAGACACATTTGGGCTTGGCAGTGATTATTGATAGTGAATACAAACTGTCATATGAAAAGGTAAAATTTTAAAATAAATAACACAAACCTTTTCCCCTTTGTTGCCAGTTCGACCCTACAGAGGGATACAGAGGGAAATTTTACATTAAACACTCAGACAGTTGACTTTCAGCCAGCCATCATGTTACTGTAACAGAAAGGCAACAAACCACCCAACATTCTTACAGGACTTGTTCGTGTAGTGAGACCACAAAAGATTTTAAAGCTTTTGTTTGGTCAATTGTCCTACATATTGAAAAATATTGACTCAATCTAAATCATTTCTACAGATGGTTTTATTCAGTTGTTCTAAAACCAGAAAACTGTCAACATATGGTTTTCAACCTCCAATGTAAGGCTTGACAAGCCACCACCAGCACCAACCTGATGACTGTTAGAATAAAGTAATCAGTGAGGCATCCAGTATCATATTAAGCCTACCAAATGATATTTACATATTAAGTTGGTTAATATTCACTGGAATTAAAAAAAAATTCGAAAGTGTGTAAAGAAAAGGTAAATATCTCTCTGGTGTCTCTTTGTTAACTACATTAAGAGGTGGGCCAGTCTAGTATACAGACTGGAAGCAAGTCTAGTTTTGACCAAAGCTCAAAAACTTTTTTTTCATTAAAATCAGCTTTTTACTTACACTGTGCATGCACAGATACCTGCAATTTACCAAAACCTGTCATACCAACTCTATCTGTATCTGCTGCTTTGATCTGTGCTTTGGCTGCAGAGAAGCACTGGGCCACTACAGAGACCAATAAATCTGTAAAGCTGTTACTTTTACATCTCTGTTTGTAACAAAAGTTAAAATAAAAGAAAGGCTATTTGAAAGTATTTTTTGTGTAGCATGTGTTGGTTTTTTGTGGTGGGATTATTTTTTAGCTTTTGAATGAGCATAACCAGCTATAGCTAGTTTTGTCCACTTGGTTCCAGTCATTATGCCAAGACAAGCCAATTGCCTTCTTTGCTCCTGTACTTGATGCATAGAGACAGATTACTGTATTTATAGCCCCTTATGTTTTTCTTTATCATGCTGAGTGTGAAAGAGACCTAAGCTGAAACCTAAAAGGTGATTAAAATCAGTTAGAATAAATAGGACACAAGACACTGACACTACTTTTGAATTATTTCACACTACACTATTTAACGGTAAAACACTGCATTTAAAGGGTCGATACAATCTGTGTAAGCTCCTCCCATGCTGGTCAAAGTAGAATAGAACAGAATATAACAATACACCATACTGTTTACAGACCCACATGACAGCTTAAAAAACAAGAAAGAAGGTTGTGAAAAAATTTAGATGAATACCTCAAGTCCCTCCATTCCTGGACGTCCATTAATGCCAGGTTCCCCCTGCAGTGACCGAGCCCAGACAAAACAGAAGTTCAAACAACACTTCATGGATTTTTCTGTTACCAGCACTGCTCACAGAGACAATAGAGACTTACGCGAGATCCCTTTGGACCTTGAGCTCCATCAGATCCCGGCTCGCCTGGTTTCCCCTAGATGAAAGAAAAGGGACAGATTTACTGAATGAGAATATTTGGGCCCCTCTTCAGTTTGGATTCTGTGTATGTACAGGCATACGTGAGGTAGGTCATCCTCAGTGCAACCTGTCTGTAACCCCTGTCCAACAAAAACCTCCACCTCAGTGCAGCATGTTCTCAGATCCCTGCAGCCTGCGTGTTTGCTCATGTTTAATCTTCCATCCTTGACCTTTGCTTCTCCTCAGTAGTGCTACCAGTAAAAACAGCCCTTTCAGCTGGCTCATTCACCACCTGCTACAGTTGCAGTGTGGGAAACATTTCCTGCTCTTTCACATCTTTCTCCTGTAGTGCTTTGGATGCAGACCAGAGGCACCTGCTGGTGGAGGCTGCCTGTCTGGGTGCTGATCTTGGGAGAAATCCAAGCTGTTCTGGGAGAACTCTGGATGGCTCCGTCCAGTGTTTAAAAACACACCTGCAAACACCTCTGGGACTCACTATTTCACATTACACACACACACACACTGTGTAAACTGTTGTTCAGGAAAAATTCATTCCACAATGAAACTCTCTCACATTAACTTTATGCAAGTTGATTAGTGTATTTTACACCTGTGGATAGATACAGACAGGCTGTTTCCCCCGTTACCAGTGGAATTAGCCCTTTCAGCTGTCTCGTTCACCATCTGCTACACAGTGTGGGAAACACTTCCTGCTCTTTCACATCTTATCCCTGTAGTGCTTTGGATGTAGGCCAAAGGCACCTGCTGGTGGTGGAGGCCAGCTCGGGTGCTGAGGCTGGGAGAATCCCCAGTTATTTAGGGATAACAAGCCACTGTGTGAGGTTCACTGGGCTGCGGGTGGCTGAGGAAAGGACTGTAAACTCAAAGCCAGCACACACTTCTACAGCTGGGCGGTATGATGCTACAGAAATACTGTTGCACAGCCCAAAAGTCTGCAGGATAGGTCAGTCCAGCAACTCATTCATACTGCTTCGATCTGAAAGTGTAGATAGGTTGACTCTATCTGAATGAATAGATTAACTAGTCAGCTCATGTTCAGGCCAAAGGATGGCAAGACTAGCCAGTTGGTCTGTTTGCTTGTCCATTAATTTGATTATTGATCGTAAATGAAAGATATTCACCCAAAATTTCAACCACCACTGGCCAGTAATGAGACTTATCATCTATTAAATACATCGGCAAAGGCAGTCTGTTCAGGTTGCATCATTCACAGAAATGTAACCACATAACTGCTGCTACCATATTTGTTACTGAAAACAATACAGCATGATGTTTAATGTTAATGTGCACCATGAATATTACCCAAGGGACTTTTTAGAGAAGTGACAAATGGTGATTGTGTTAAAGAAGTGTTAGAAGATGATTTAAATTAGCACATTATAATAAACTCACTGGACTTCCAGGGTGACCCCTCTCCCCTTTCTCACACAGACAGGTCTTTGACTGTGGGCACTAAAATACAGACATGTATAAAGAGCAAAATATAAATAAAATAATTAATGAACAAATAATGAGATAGCAGAAATATTAGTTAAAAATCTTATAGCACCTACCCCAGTTTTGACAATTGTGTTCTGATGGAAAAAAGACAGACAGATGGTTATTTAAAGTTGAGTCCTGCAGAAATCATAAACCTGGACCAACCCCAAAACACACCATATATACTTATGTATCATACCATATATGAAACTGTTTTTATAGTTTGTCTACATTTCATCTTTTTAACTGCTTATTTTATGGTCTGAGTATTTGCGTTCTGTGTTCTCATTTTAAATATCAGTAGATTTCAGTGCCACAACATCTGATTATACTGAAGACAAACAGCAGACTATAACACTTAACATCACTGACCAGTTCATTGAAGAGTCTGTCATCCAAGTTACTGTCCATAAGGCTGAGGACATGCTGCTGTGGGGGGGCACTGGCAACGGATCGTAGTTTTGCACCCATGGGACCGTCTGTGGGCAGGCCTGACAGCCTGATGGTGAACACTCTGATGTTGTGCTGTTTGGCCTCAGCAGCAGCTGTCACCACACTGGGGCTGCGCGGGTGGTCAGTTCCATCCATCATCAACAGCGCCACCCTCAGGCTGCTGGGGGACGTCTCGCGGCTGAACACCTGAGTGGCGTTGGTGATGGCGTAGGCAGAGTATGTGCCGTGGCCGATGAAGGTCATGGAGGCCACTCGGCTATGGAAAACGTCCAAGTCCTGCCAGTCTCTGAAGTTGTGCTCCACTGACACGGTGCTGCTGTACTGCAGAGCGGCCAGGCGTAGCCGCAGACGCCAGCCAGGCGAGTGGAGCTGCATGAGTTTAGTGCTGAAGCGCAGGATGAAGTCCTTCTGTTGCTCAAACAGCACAGGTTTGGCTTTCTCTGAACTGTCCACAAGGAACATGACCTCCACTGGGCAGATCAGAGCTGAGCAGGAGGCAGTTACTATTAGTATGAATTATCATGGTTAACGTGATAAATCAAGATAAATCACAAACATGATTCCAAATGATTTGAATAAACCCATCTGGTCAAATGATAAGTCTTCTACAAAAATAATGAATAAATTTCCAATATTACCTAACCATTAAATCGGCCCTGACAATATTCTTTAATCATTTTGCTTTTCAAAAATACATAACTATCAAATTTTTAGATCTAAGATTAGTAAGTATTTACAATATAATACACTTCTTAATATAAGAATGGGTATTGACCTCAAAAAGCCAGCACTGGAACAGCTCAAATTTTAGCATTCAATGATTTTGGTACCCTGAGGATTCAAATATTGTTTTGTTTACGTGGCTCAACTGCTACTGCAGCCAAGTAAAGCAGACAAAGGAGGCCCGGCTGACTGCTGGTTGTATAATACTTAATACTGCTCCAAATTTATCTCAGTAAAGCTTGCAAATGTCAACAGAGTGCTTGAGGTTAGACAAGATCAGTATGAAACTGTTATTGTCTAGATGATAAGGTTAAAGGTGTACAGAATTGCTAGATTTCATGTATATTCAAAACACTTACTTTTAGCATCATTTATGATGATCTGGCTATCATCTCTCTGCCCTTTCCTCCTTCTCTTTTGACATCTGGTTGGGCTTGAGAGGGCCAAAGTAAAGATCCAAACCTTTATCAGCCACCACATAGCCATTGTTCAATCCAGCTGCTCAGCCTGGGAACATGTGAAGAGGATTATTGAAGCATCAGTGGTAAATTAAGCCTCATAAGACTTAATGAAGGACTGCATTAGTTATTAGCTGTAATAACGTCACATGAACACAAGAGGGAGACAACACTGCAATGACTGCACACAGGTGTGCGTTAAATTCCTTCAGTGTCTTATGATAAAGTTAGACAGGCTGACAGGTCACACAACACAGCTGTTATGGCTGATGTCACACTTATTAATCTCTGCTGCTGTCATTAACACGTTGACCTCTTCCTCTACTTTAACCACTACTACTGCTTCACTTATTACACACTGTTATTACTAGTGGTAGAATTATGAATACCTCTGATACCATATGGTTGGACAATATGATAAATATGATACATACAGTGAGATAGAGAGATATTTGTCCAACATCAGAGATTCTGTAGAGTCATTTATGCTATTGTAATTATTTCTTCAAAACTTCAAGATTTTAATGGGATATGCTACAAATCTATAGGCAGGACTGATTTATGGCAATATTGGATTTTAATGGATTTTTGCATGAGTGTGATGAAGTAATTTGGTTCTTCTGTCAGTTGTATAACCTGATGTTTTAGTCAAAACCACAATTCCAATGGGGTTACTCTGCTCTGGCCTAAAAATCATACTTTTTTTTCAAGTAAAGACATACTTTTTTACAACAGGCCACAACAAAAATCACATCCTGGTCAACTTATTATTTATCTATTTATTTATTTATTCATATTCAGAAAAATGAAATATTCATTATTCACTACTAATAACATTATTACACAAATCTAATACTTATTTCTACTATCAGTTGAAATTACTATAAATAACTAGTAATAATGTAATAACTACCATTATTTCTGCTGCTTATATCAGTGAACTTCCCAACTGTACTTCTATTTTGAATAAAATCTATGTACTGTATTTAATGTGCTACACAGAAAAAAAAATGGTACTAGTCCGCTGTTGCTACTGATGCCACGATCATTATACTGTCACTGCAATTACGACTATTACTTCCATAGGCTATAAGTAATAGGCCATGTCTAATATAAAAGTACTGCTAAAACTGCTAAAAAATTAAAAATAGGATTACTAGAGTAATTATATCATATGAACCTGGTCTTGCAATTAGAGATATCTTTATTTGTCCATGAAAAATAAACTCATGAGGTGCAAATTCTAATTTACGTTTTGCAGTTATTCAAAGATAAGTGCAAGTGCATTTAAGTGCTTTTGTTGACATAAACAAAGGCAGTTTAACAAGACTTTTTCCATACCTTGGGATGCGTGGCCTACCTGTGTTAATAAATTGGAGCTCCAGGTTAATCCATCAGCGGGCTGAACAGGCGCTGATGTGTTGTGTTTCCAGGTTGATTTCAAAAGGAGGCAGAGAGAGCCGCAGCGCCCGAGTCAAACTTCCAGGACCTCCAATGGTAGCAGCACACCGGTGACAAGTCACCCACAATAGGACGAATGAGATTTCCTGTTACTTCCGTCACAATAAAACAACTTTTGCCAAATAAAAAATTTGCACGTATTTCACAATTATAGTTGTCTCTCACATTTAATGACATGATTTAATAATATATTCTTAGCACATCTGGATATTATGTTCTGCCTATACACGATTTATGAATGACAAACTTTTATTTTGAAAGTAATCAGTTCTGGTTTCTGGTATTTCAGCTACAGCCTCTTTTTCAGCTTGTGAATGATTCTTAAAAGTGCTGGGAAATGCACCACTAAATACCATAAAAGTAGACTACAAAGTCAGTTTGTTATCATTGAATACCACCCACCCACATTTAGTGACATTTACTCGATATTAATAATTTTTCTTCACCAGATGCTGGCTCATCTGGATGTTAAGGAAAAGCAGCTCTATTGACAACTACCTCCAGATGTCTAAGCTTCTCATCTTATCTCAAAAACTAAAGCCTGCCCCTGGAAGAAAAACTAATTTCATCTGCTAGCATCTGTGATCTTAGTCTGTCAGGTCACTTCCCAGAGCTTGTGACCATAAGTGAGTGCGAAAACATAGACTGTAAATTAAGAGAAATTTGCTTTTAGGTCTTGAAGTGGCAGTCAAAGTTTCCACGAGCGTTGCACATGACTCAGACCAGCAGCACATCAAGCTAACATTACCTGTACCAGAGACTATATGCTGCTAATGCCTGCTCCTGACATTTACTAGCTACAACTCTTCTGAGCTCCTCTGCCTCTGAGTCTGCTGTGTTGTGCTGTTTCTACAGAAGCCAAGAACAAACCAGAGAGTGACTCTTATTAGGGTCTTTTAGCTGCCACTTGACTTTCGCCCATGCTTAGAAGAGGAAGGACAACCTCATCACTAAAAGCCCTGTAATCCTGCACTCTGAACTGAGTGAGTCAGATAAAGATGTACTCTCTGCAGAGTTGTCGTGAATGGCTTCAATTTTCAGCCCTAGAGGTTACCACTTGTCACTGACTGTCAGTTGTCTAAAGAGGGTGTATTAGAGGTTTTTTAGCAGCTTCCTGCTGCTGCAGACAAGGCTGATCAGAACATAGTAAACCAAAACAGTGAAGTTACAGGCTGAAATACATAATCTGAGGGGAACTGTAAAGTCAAGAAATAGCCTAGTGCTTTCTGCGTTTGTCACTTTCTGCATTGCACTTAATCATTTCATCCATTGTTGATGTAAAGATATTGATCACATCAGCCTACTCGGCTTGGTTTCTTTTCATTACTTTAAAAATAAATTTGTTTAATTAACATTATTTCTTCCTTGCGGCAGTCAAAAAATGTACTGGATAAGAGGTCATTTACTGCAAAATTCTTCTCACCTACAAGCTGTAAAACCAATGGTGTTTATCATGAATATGTTATCGCAGCTGTTTACCACTGGAAAGATAGAACTCAGTAATACTCACAGTTGGACTAAAATATGGTTTATTCAAGGTGGGAGGAGAGAAAACGTAAACTTTGTAAAGTTATATGCTGAATGGCAACCTGGGAACATTGAGGGGCTGAAGGCAACTCTACCTGTCACTGTGAGAAAGTTCTATTAGTTGCTCCCATATTTCATACAGACAGGCTCAGATAAGGCCTCATGCCCAATGTCTAACATAAATCATTGAAAAGTCTGACACATGCCACTGCTCTCTCTGGACAAAGTTACAATTCATTCAGCTAATATCACCTGGAGTCTTGGAGAAAACATTCCCTCAACAAAGCTCTCTTAATATGCGTAGCACATAAGTTTGCGTCTGCTTCAAAAAAACTCTGCTCTTAGCAGACCTCTTACATTCTTTGACATCTCTGTATAATGATTGGTCATTATCTGCCTATATCGACAAATTAAAAGGTTGGTAGGTTCACGTTGATATACATCCATGATGGATATGTATAAGAGGATTTATTGGTCCCAATCCACTAAATTATCATGTTGTAAAAATATTTTCAACTGTGTTAAGGACTTTGAATGCCTCTCACTAACCCTGACTGATGGACCTGCACTTGTGTCTCCAAAATACTGGATGTGATTCTAATTTACTTTTGATAAATAGAGTGTACCATCTGCTCTGCCAGTCATGTGTCTTATAACTGTCTGTTGAATTTACAATGCTGTACCGAAAACAAATTCTACTGAATTCTACTTGGGTGCATTCAACTATGACCTGGATGAGTGAGAACATTCACAGATACTTGGGTGCATAGTCACACATACATGATAGATTCATTCATTCATTCATCTTCCGCTTATTATTTTGATTGCAGGAATCATACATTTAGGATTCTGATTCTTTGTAAAAGGCTTCTTCTGCAAATAAATAAGATTTGGGTTTTTTCTAACATATGTTTTGTGTAATGTAGGCCGAAGTGAACATCAGGCCCAACAATGACAAAAAAGTTTGTTTAATGTATTGTCAGTGGTATTTTTGAGTTTGCTTATTCCTGGAAAATTATAATGTGTTGATCTGACCTGGTTTATTTTGGTATATTTACACAATATTCTGTTGTAACCTCCTGTCTTGGTGTGTTTTCCCCCCAACCTTCTTTTTCACTCATCAGCTCATCAGTAAAATTAGTTCCCAGTGTATTTTGGTCAGGAGTTTTCCCTCTTTATCCACTCACATACCTTCACATTTACCTTTTGGGTCCATTTTTCCCTGACGCAATGAAAATGCTTTCTTAATTTGTTATAACACGCTATGAATATAGAAGGAAAGGGGCATGACCAGAGCACTGTTTTTGTTGGGTTGGGGTGCCAACAGATCACTATGCAATGAGACAACTTTATAACTTAGACAAAAAAAAACAAATTTAAAACTTTATTTACTGATTTGGATCAAACTTGAACATACATTGAAGAGAAACTATTTTCTGGTTTTAGGCTCAAATTTGGACAGAAAGTTTAATGGTTTTTGTGTCCAAAGCAAGTCCAAAAAGTTTTCTGATGAACAACTTTAGTTGTTTTTAAGGCAACTCAGTTATCCCTGCATCTGACATTAGTGGCATTAGGGAGCTAGGAGTCAATTTCATCAGGAAAATCACCTCAATACTGTCTTTGTCCATAACCATACTGGCCTTTATGGATTTCAGAGGGTGGGCCTGGTTCCAGCGATGTTTACTGAGAGCTTTGGACCTTCAACATAAACTGCATAGCAAGATGGGGGAAACACATTCAGTTTTTGTGTTTTTACAGTAACAGTTTACGGTTTTACAGAAAGTTTGTGAAACTTCAGAATGTAATAGCATTCTGTTTCATAGGAACTGAAGAGCTGCAAGAACAGATTTTTTGTCAACTTGGGTGCAAACACAACATTGACATGCTATTAAGCTATAAAATTTTTAGGGTCAATTTGCTGACAAACAGTTGACCTTTTCGCTATCAACTTACTATGGTTTGGAAGATAAAAACTTATTTTAGCTCAGACTGTTCTCTGCACATTCACATATTCCACAGTTAAGTCAAGGATTTACTTGGTTTTATGGAAAGAACTTGTTCAATTTAAATTCATTGATCTTGCTGGCTTGTTTCACGACTATTATAAGGTTACCTCAGTCAAAATTTTCATTTGTCATAGAACTGTAGATATTTAAACTTCCCATTATTCTTTGGACTTTCTGGGGCATTTTTCCATTTTGGCCTTTAAGCTCATTTTTTTTGATGAAGACAATGCAATACAGTTGAAAGCTCTAGAACAAATACATAAGTGAACATTGAGTGGAGACTTTTTGTCCTGTGCTGTTTGAAAGGTTAGGAGTGAAATGTCATGTCAACTTATTGCATTACTAACATCCATGCTTCGGGCCCTAAAAAGGGTGTCTGGCCCTTAATTCACCATTGTCACAAATAATCCTGTCACTGTGTGTGACATGTTGTGCATAAACAGTGCATATGGAGAGGCATTGGACAGGATGTGTGTGGAGAAAGCAGACCTGGGTGCCTGATGCTGTTGGCTGTATGGGAAGAGACTGGTGGTAATGCTGGCTGTGGCACACTGTCTGCAGACAGCTCTGTGTTAAGACAACACAGCCAGGCGGCAACAACACCAGTACCAGACTGGCAGTTTAGAGGGCACTTCCTGCCGCAGGTCAACATATTTTGATAAGACCAACGGGCTTGTTTCAGCACGCAGCCGTATGCCAAGACACTCTGTGGACACATGTGGTGTGCTGCCAAAAGAGGGCAGGAAATTGTGAATAATTAAAAAAACACTAACAAAGGATTTGTTTGTAGTCTGTCAGGACTATTGTCAAGATTCTGTTAAGATTTCAAGTTCGTTTCTTTCCTTAAAAAATGACAATTTCAATTTTTTCCTCAGTGTTTAACTGACACACATAATGTCTGAGCTAAATTTTTGAGAGAAATTTGCAAAAAATTCAAGAACAAACAAAAAATTGTCTGCTTGATTTTACCGCAATTGTTGACATTCCAGTCTGGAATGTGTCTGTCCAAACTTGAGGTAAGCTTTTGTTTCCATAGTGAACATTGACATGCAAGGTTACTCTTGGCATGTTTCAGAGGCTACAGTGTGGGACTTTATTACTATTTCTTTGCTCAGGCTGAAGTCAATTACGTGAGAATGATTATCTGTGGCATGGGAGAATTTGCAGTGAGTCAAGTTTGATTACTTGTAGCCTGAGGTATTGGCACAGTCCCCACTGTCTTACGGAGCAGGGTGTATGTTCTGAAGCAGTGCAGAGGTGCATGCATAACGTATGTACAAGCCAAGACTCTTGAAAAACAAAATGAAAGAAAAGCATGATGTATGTGTTTCCTTTCTTTTTCAACTTTCTCTCTCACCCCTCCTTGAACTCTCCCTCGTCTGTCTTTGCTTCTGGGCCTGTGCTTTCTCATACATGTATGTGTATGTTTTTCTCCACCAGTGTTCCACTTTGTCTTGTGGCCCATCTTGCCTGATGTTAGACACTGTGATTCAATTATCAATGTAAAATAAAACTTATATGTTTATCAAAAACACACATAATTTTGTATTCTAATCTCAAAATACTCCAAAAAGCTTTATTTGTGTATTGAATCCCTCAAAATATTCTTTGGAGGGAGAATGTTTCTAGCATCCCCAAACCTGATTTTAGTTTTTTATCTTTTCACCTTTTTCACTATTCTAGAGTTTTTAGATCTAATTCATATTTCATTAACATAAAACCACATATATACAGCAGTACCAAGATGCAGAGACAGTTGAGAGCCAGTGATTGCTTACATGCGGCCCTTGCAGCTATGAAGTCTTCTTGAACTTGCCACGTCTGGATCATTTGTTAAAGCTCCCTGAGGCACTTCAGACTCTGTCAGACCTGACAGCTTCATACAGCCAGTCAAAAAGACCCGCTCAGGGGCCTTGATAGGCATGTGATAGATATACAGAGGTTTTTTTTTAGGTATGCTGGCTCTCATGGTGAGCTGCTGCATTTAGGGGCAACAAAAAAATATCAAAAAAAAAAAAAATTTCATTGTCCACCTTGGTATGTAGAATATGACCTAATGACCTTTGAAGGTATGGTAATGGGTTAAACACTTAAAGTTTTACAAGATCCACAGGTCAGACTAGCAGTTATTGTGTTCATTTCAGGGTTAACAAGAAGAAAAGAATGGTATGATAAATATTAAGCTCTCGAAAAAAGAAAAAAAAACTGTCTTGAAAGACTAACCATAAGAGGAGAACCTATGTTATTATGACTGATGATGACTTGCACTAACAAATGAAAACAGGCCTAAACTGATGTATGAGAATGATGATGGATTGTTTGGAAAATTGCTTTTTAAGGGAAATGATATTTTGTCCAGTCAGAGTGGACCCAAAAACTGGATCAAAGGGATCATTTTATTTGACAGTTTTAGGGGAGTTAGTCTGTAAAACCTGCAATGAAAGATGCCTCATTCTGCCTGTGAAGCTATTAATTTATTCAAAGAATTTAACTTAATAGTTTTGGTTTTTACATTAGGAACCAAACAAACTGCTTGTCTGGGCTCTGAATTGAAAATTTGCACTTTCAGATTGTTCTGCTACCCAAAAAAATGCTAAAAAATAAAATAAACAAATGCTTATTTAAAATACCAGCCTTTGCCAGCATCTGTTTTAAAAACTGATCATTTGTATTAGTTTTCAAATAGTCCATGTTAAAATCCATGTTAAGGGTTATAACTGAGAATCATCTTTATTTTGATTACCCATGAGCTTTTTAAAACATATTTATAGACACAGATTGATAGTTCAGTACAAAGTCAGAAAAAAGGGAAACAGGATGATCAGTGTCACAGTAATGTTCTCAAAGTATATTCTATATAATACAGGATATTGGAGATTTCCGATCAGACACTGTTTGTTTTTTTTGTTTTTTTACTGAGCAGGATAAAAAAAATAACACAATATATGAATTTCTCTTCAAGTATTTTTTTTAATTTAAAAGTTATTCTTTAAAATTAAAGAAAAGACCAAAGCTTACACTTTGCATCAGAATAAAACTCAGCCTCAAATATTATAAAGTGATTCAGGTCATGATCATAAGCAACTTTCTTTCTTTCTTTTTTTCTTTCTTTCTTTGGGGGGCCAAAGCAAACAAAAAAGGAATGAATGAATGTGTGTGCAGGGTATGACAGTGCGAAGCAGCAAAAAAAAAAGACGATGTATCCGTGACAAAGTGTGTGAGATGGAAGCGATAGTGTCTGTGGATGGAAGCAGATGGAGCAGATGCTGCGACTTTCACAGCAGTGTCTCAACTTGCTGAAACACGGCAGCTGCTTTCCTTCAGGCTACAGCTCTCCCACCCATCAATAGACTGAATTTGGCCAGGATATATTTAGTTCTTTTACAGCGGTCAACCTTATAAACTTGCTCTTCAGTAATGATATGCACATTCATGCAGTGAATTGCAATAGGCTATGGTCTGCAATGATCCTACTTGATTATATTTCATGTCAAAATCTGAAGTGCTTTGCATTTATTATTCTGCTGAAGGGTGAGATTCACCAATTAAAATTCTGTCAACATACAATGAACCCAAGGGCTCTGGAACACTACATAATAACTGGACATACCTATATTTAAAGAGACTGGATAGATAATTTGTAATTCCAAAACCCCTATAAAAGTACAGCTTGTTATTTTTGCACATCAGCTTTTTTCATTACACAAATGAGGTCTAATGTGTTAATAAGTCATCTTTAGTGGCGCTGGTAGGTGGAATTAAGAACCGGAGCTGGCTCACCTGTATCCATACTGTTTCCTACAAAAACAGGAAAGCAGAATTATCTTCTTATCTTTTTCTTTGCAAGAATGCAAATAAGCATTTTTTTTTTAACCAACTTTTCCTTCACTAATAACTTTAATTGCAGGACTTCTATTTGTAACTAAGTAGGCCTCTTTCAAAAAATCTGTGCTAGTACTTTTACTTAATTGAAAGGTTTGAATAATTCCTTAGTCACTAATTCATGTTTTCAAAACTGTGGGAAAAAATGTGATGAGCTTTTCAGGCAATACATAAGTGAGAAAGAAAGTAAAAATCCGTGCAAATTTCATTACAGCTTAAACAGTGAATGAATCCATCCATTTATTGATTTAATTAATAAGAAACCGCTTTTGGTGATTGATATTTTTTGTTTTAAAGTCATTTTTTCTAGTAAAAATGGCAGAGCTCCAACTTCTCACTTGTTAGGATTTATTGCTTTTCTTTGTGTTACATAACTGTCTGACAGCAGTATGTGACAAGTTCCTGTTCATGTGGGTTTTGGACACCTGGTTAGACAAAACAAGACATTTTAAGATATTGTACATTTGTAATGTGAAATTGTGCAGAGTGTGGATTTTTGACAGATGTGCTTCATAGAAAAAGGCGAGAGTTGGCAGAGGTCAAAATTCCTAGAGCAGTATTGAGAACAAGTTCACTATTAAACCTCACTTTACTAACTAAATGATGAATAAGAAAATAATCATCAGATTAACTGATGACGGTTGAGGAGTCAGTACTGTGCTTACTAGTGTTTTTGCACTAGTTTGGGTCCATAGGAGAAACCAGGTTTACCTTGAGGGTCTCAGAAATCCTCTGAATCTCTGATGTAGCTGGAAACAAAGTCTTCTTACAATAATTTGTCAAATTGTATATGAGTTTTCTTGGCCGAAAAATGCAAACATTTGAAAAAAAGGTTTAAAGAATGAACACAATTAGGTAAATAGGTACAAATTTTTACTTTCTTCTTGTTGTTCCTATTAGTTTGCAACACCTTGGAGGGTCCTGATCCGTCATGTGGGAAACCACTATTCTAAAAGATTTACATGGTGTAAATTCTTTAGACTAGTGATAGTTGATTTGGCAGAATCAATTTTCTCATCACAGGATCAAAGAGAGTGTGATACCTCAGGGAATGAACATGAATCAGCGTTAGAAACATTGACCTGATCAGATCCCTTTTTTGATAAAATTCCAAATTTCAAAACAAAAGGAGGAGATTTAAAAAAAAGATCAGTAAACTTGTGGGAAATACTGCTTGAACTGTCATAACAGTTGTATAATATCTTCCATAAAACTAATGAAAATTAAAAATTCTTGTGGTGTAATGTGATGTAGTTATGTTGATGTTTGGTGATATTTTAGTTTGGGTTTGGAGACTAAACAACCAACTTTGGACAAGACATTTTTCCCTGTGGCTCACAGAGACCCCTCAGAGGCTCCAGAACACTAACTGGAACCAGCAGAGTTCTTGTGATTCTGCTCATTGAGCAGGACAGCACTCCTTTACTGTCAGGGTTAAGGGTTTGATTCCCACTGAGATGTCCCACACATGTAATCAGGTATTATAGCAACAATACTGTACTCGTAGCAGCTAATAGTATGCATGCAACATGTTTATAAGATAGCATATTATATGTTTTTCTGCATGTTCAGACCAATAAATCAATAAATCTTGAATGAGATCACAAAGTAAAATCAAAATGGAATTAAAAAAAAAAACCTGAGTGCAACCCTCCCTTAAGTCTTTAGAGGCCTGATTTTTGTCATGTTTCTGCCCATTTGGTGTCAAAGAGACATCATTTAGCATTCAACACAGTACAGATGTGTATCACAATGGAAGCAAACTTGAGCATATTTGGGTTGGTTTTTTTTACTGTGGGTTTGCTTGTTTCAGTTTAGTTTCTATTGTTTGAAATGTTTAGTTTTAGTCTTTCAAGTTTTGATACTGAGGTGCAAGATGTATAAAATTAAATGTATAACATTTATATAAAATTCAATACAATTTGGAGATTTTAGCAAACATTCATATTAAGGCCTCTACGTGTCTGATGTGCTGACAAAAATGACCAAACCGTTTAAGACTAAAGGTAAAGAAATTTCTGTTTTATTAGGGCCGTCAGTCAATTAAAATTTTTAATCGCGATTAATCGCATTAGTGTCCTGAGTTAACTCACGATTAATCGCAAATCAATAACGATTTTTTAACCTGCTCTCTATGTAACTTAACAAGATATTTATTGTGTTTCTTATACTCTATAAAAAAATGGAGAGAACAATAATAATTCCTTTGTGGAAATATTCTATTTTTTTATTTTACAATAGTCGCCAGTAAGCGCTACTGTGTTTGTCTGCCGCAAGGCCTCCTCCACATTAGATTTATCCTCTTCATACAAGTTATGTATCTTGGTTACAGTGGTGGTTCTTGAAGGCAGCTCATACGTGTAGTCGTTAGACGCTACACGAATTATTTCCCGCAAACCTTCGTCCTCAACCATGTTAATCGGTCTGCAAGCTGTAGCCATCCATTTAGCTATGGCTGCAGAGAGTTTGTTGCTTGTAGAATGGTATACATGTCTCAGTTGAAAGCTAACCAGCACAGTCTGTCTTTGGCGAGGAGGAGGAGGGCTCTCTGCAACAGCAGTATGCTTAGCCATCATGTGGTATTTAAGACTGGACGTGCTCCGGTGGTAACTTAGTTCACATTTACAATAAATACAAATTA
>JAQMCX010000020.1:6482771-6505604 GCA_029814765.1 Acanthurus leucopareius
CGTGCGTGCGTTAATCGCGCGTTAAAAAAATTAGTGCCGTTAAAAGGAGTTTGAGTTAACACGTTATTAACGCGTTATTAACGCGTTAACTTCAACAGCCCTATGTTTTCTATGTACATTTTGCAGTAAACTTAATTGTTTTTCACCTGGTTTGGTTCAGTTTATGCAAACCGTCAGTTATTGATTTTATTTTGCTCAAATTAAATTGATGGTTTGGTTGAAAAGGTCAGACAGGTTAAAATTAGACATGGAGACCAATCTTTGTGATAGAACCAGTGCTTTTGCTTTGTGTCAACTATGAATGTAATTTATACATTTACTACTAATGTGATAGATTATTGCTCTTTCCTTTTGCTAAAAGCACCTTATTAAACTGAGAACCGAGCAATATGAAACCCAAAGCCTGGGTTAACTCAGCATAACAATCTGAATTGATATTGACAGTGTGAGAACATTTTTCTCCCTTCCTCTAAATGCTGTGTGACTTAGGGATAGTTTCTCTAGCCATACTGCCCCCTAGTGCTCATTTTGGTTCTTACACAAATATTTCCCATAACTTAGCGCAAAGTCTGTAAATAGCATAGGCAGCACTAATTGTGCGTTTTGGAACCTAAGAACTACTAATCTTTCACAAGCAACACATATATCCTACAGATGTTGTCATCAGAGCTTTTGTAGGGTCATCAACTTAAAGTCAGAACTTTATAAGGGACATTTTAAACCTCCTCAAGAAAGATACTAATTTTTTTTTTTTAAAAGTGAGAGAAAAAAGATCAAAAGAAGAAGAAAAATATAAACAAGGAACAAAGTTACAGTATAAAGGTGAAGTAATTAAAAGTCTAAATTAAGTGTTGTCTTAATCAACAGTCGTCGAAAGCCTTCACAATTATCAGGTGAGTCAAACTGCACTAGTTACAAAGTATGAGTGTCCTCTTAAGTTTTCATGCCTATTGGAACAAACTGGACTAAACTGACTGCAAGATAAGCTTAATTCAAAGGTCCATTTGCCACCTTTTCAAGAGTTTTCTATTCATTTATAAAGAGCATGAGATGTGGTGGAAAGCACAATTATGCATCTAATGGAAGGAATCGTGCATGGAACTTAAGTTGATCGCAAATCCCAAATTCCAAAAAAGCTGGGACCCTGTGTAAAACATATGTAAATATAACAGATCGCTATACTTTGCAAATCCCTGTTGATAAGTTTTATTTAAAACAATACACCACCAATTTAATCAGTTTTGGTATTTTTATATGTTAATTCTGAATTTGGTGCCAACAGCAAGTTCAGAAAAAGTTGGAACAGGGACAACAAAGACTGAACATTATGGAATGTTTAAAACCACCTTTTGGAGCATTCTTCAGGTAAACAGGTTTCACTGATAACAGGCGATAGTGCCATGACTGCTTAAAGGGGCATTCTCCAAAAAAGCTCAGTCATTGACAAGACATTTTCAGTCACTTTTATTTAATTTTTTTGAAGTGTTAAGATTTAGTTTTAATGTACAAGTTTAAGAGTGTTTTTTGGGCAGGTATATTGCTATTGTGAAGTATGTAGCTACATACACACCCATATTATATTTAAGTTGCTCTGCTTCATAGTATTTTTTTAACTATAATAGTAATAATAATTATAACAATAACAAAAACAGAAATAATAATCATTTTCATCATTATTATATGTGTGTTATTTGTATGTTGCAAGAAAAGACTACAACTCTCATTTCTTTGTGCAACTTTGTTTTGCAAGGTTAAATGATAATAATGAGCTCAAACAATAAAAACACATACAGCTTAAAAAAATAAAACTGAAAGGAATTATCTTGATTTTTCTTTGAATTAGTTTGTAGCATTGTTTCATTGTTTCAGTTACCAGGAGCATGACTGTTTTTGTCACAGACTATGATGTTTTGAATGAAAAGTTAAAAATTTTACACTCATTAAATTTCTATGGAAAGCAAGACATCCACTACATTTGGTCATTGAAGTTTTAAGTTTTATTGCCATAACTTGCTTAATAGTAAAGAGTTTTTTACTGCACAAATACTTTTTTGCTCTACAAAAAAATGGGCAAATGACACATAGAATGGACACAAACTAAAGACAATTTTAGTGAACAAAGAACATTTCCACAAGATGAGCCTCATCCACTGGCAGCCACTTCAAAAGGGTAGAATTGGGGGAAATCATTGATGACTTTCAGGGCTTCATTATACAGCTCTAAATCTGTAGGAGGAATAGACAAAACATATTATTGATCCCTAGAGATAAACGTCGCCTTTCATATGTAGTTACTCTATACAATTAATAAAAACTGAAGACCTACCAAAAGGAATGCCTTTGTCCTCTCGCAGCATAATGTATGTGGTGGCCATTATTACTCCTTTATTGGACACCATTCCAATGATCTCCACAATACCACTCAATTCCTCTTCAAGCTGGAAAAATAGAAACAAAAAATGATTTAATTAAATTGTTCTTATGCTGACTTGAAATAAAAATCCCACTGAGGAGAAATGTTATTATGTTATGTTGTTATTTCAGCATCAAATATACTGCTTGGTCAGTGCTATCTTGCTACTTGAAAGATCGATTTTTTTCCTCTGTGTGTGCGTGTGTGTGTGGTCTCCTAATCTCTATGAGATTTATGTCACTGCTTAATATTTCTGTACGCAACACAAATAGCTCTAATTTTGAGTCTTTCGAAAAAACTGGTCTCTGACGCGCCCTATGTAAAATAACGTGAGCCATTCTATAGAAAAATGGCAACTATTTATCTGCAAACATTAATTTAATTTATTAGTAGCCTCGACAGGAGTACTCACGGGTTCGTTAAGCTCAATTGTTACAATCTTTCCTTCTCCATCCGAGACAGTGAACGTTTTTCCTGTGGGGTGTACCTGGCAGAGGAGCAAAGAACCATTTTATGTTGCTGAAGTTAACAGTGCGAGTTGGCTAACCTTGCAACTAAAAAATACGATTTTTACTCGACCAAGGTACAAGCATCACTGACCTTTTCAACACGTCCAACGAAGCAAATCGGTTTGCTTACATGCTGCGACAGCATGGAGCTGTTTATTCTTGGTTTGGGGACATCCAGTATTCCTGCCATTTTAATAGTTTGCTGTTTTCGCGTTTCTGAACTCTGCTCAATGTGATAGCGCGCGGGAAATGTTAAGTTCTATTTTTGTATATTACAGGGAAGCCCACGCGGGCGGAATACGGAAATTTACAATGAAAATCTCGGGGCCTGTATTTACGGCAAACCAAAGTCATAAAATCGAACACCTCAATCTGTACTACGACATATCCGGTGTGCGCTAACATATATCCCCCAGAAACATCAGCGAATAAAGCCGCTTCCTGACAGCTGACAGCATAATTTACAGAAGAACCGTAGATGACTTTCACAGTTTCTACACGAACACGGAAAAAATGGAGACCTCTGACGTCAGCATCATAACATAACAATATTGATGATTTTGCACGGACATACGGTACCGACGGAACAACGCCACCGACGGAAGATTGTATAGGTTATACCCTGTTGTGAACGATAGCTTAGCGAAACTAACATTTAGTTGAGAACGGGCTAAGCTTAAACTCTCTGAAAACTTAACTAACTGAAACTAAAACAGGAGCAAACCATGAACTGAGTTGATGGCCGTTTATTGAACTTCATGACAAGGCACGACGTGAACAACATTGCTTTAGATTCTGTGTAAAGATTAGAAGTGCTTTGGCCTTTTATGTAAACCTTGTATTTAACATTTTTTTGGCGGCAAGTGCTAAGACTGCACAATTGAATATACTGATAAAACAGTAACTTTTGTTTTTTTTACATGAAAAGCAGCAAAATTCCTAAGCCTTGCTGAAACGCTAGATGTCATGAAAACGTGTAGTCCATTATGTTCTGGTTTCCCCATCTAAATGTATCAGATAAGCCTCTATAAACACACTTAAGGAGTTGGTTCAGAGTTGAGATGTTGTTCAGTTTTTTTTCAAGAAGGAAGCTTGTTTCCGTCCTTACTTTTATGCGGCTTCAAAATATAACTGCTTTGATCATCTAACGATTTCCTGTCTTCAGACATACGCAGTTTCAGTGGAGCAAATCGTTTCTAACACCTATAGTAATATACTAGCAAATCACCTAATGGAATAATTGTTGGTCTAACTCATAATTTCTTTTGCTGACAGAGGATAATCATGCTCAATTTCTTTGGACTCCGTAAAGACGCAAAGAAGGCAACATCAGAGAAGGAAGTAGATGGAGGCTTTGTTATCGTTGGTAAGCAAAAAACTCATTAATATGCAATAACATATTAAATTCTCATGACACTTTAGTATGTGGAAATGATATTTAATCATGGCACACCTAATTGGCTGTATTTTTTCATTCATTAAAGCATTAAGAAGCAAATTTTTGTGTAACAGCAAACAAGAGTTGTAATATTTTTTTAAGTTAAGTAAGGTTAATTTGATGCATTACATTTTTTTCTAAATGAGCTCCTAATTATCTAGAGATGTCAATTTAATAACATTTTATTATTCCCCATAAGTAGAGCTTTCCTTAAAGGGCATAATTTTGAAAAGATTCTGCTGTGATATTCCTTTGATGGTTTCTCTCGCAGCAAATACTGTGTAAGAAACTGGTCAGCTACATGCAAAGTCATTTTAGAGATCACCAGTGATGATAAATGATAAACAATTTGTTAAATAAGAAGAAGCTTTCTTAATGTTCATGTCATTTTCATTTTTTAACACTGTGCCTTTGCAAAAGGTGAATTCAACATGATTTTAGCTGATTTTCAGTGATAAGAGTCATAATTCTAGAGGTGTTACATTTTATAAATGTGTACGTACAATTAAAAAAAAATTTAAATACTGCATTCAAATGCACAACTTACATTGTGTGTTACACCAATATTGTGTCATTCAGAGTTTGTATGGAGCCAGAAAGTTTTAGACTTCAAATTTTTATTTTGACCTTGGATCCAGAGGAGTGACATTTTCTCCTTAGTGGAAAATCATATGAAAAATCACACTTCCCTTTCCCCTCTCCCTCAAGCCCCTCCTCTCCACATCAGAAAAAACAATGACTAGAATGGAAACAAAAAGTAGGAGCTAAAAAAAATACTGTCACTTAATTGAAACTTAGAGCCTAAAAAGAGCCTGTCACCCTAGAAAGACTGATTTAAAGAAAAAAACAAAAACAGGAATCATCACTGAAAATAAACCAGAATGCAAATATAAATCAGAATATTATAATTTTGAATTTTTTCAGTGAACTTTTTTTCCAGTACCAGTACAAACATTTCCAGTAGAAATGCTTTGATGCTGATGTTTCCTTTTTCATTTCAGGTTTTATTACCAAAATCTCAAGTTAAAATCCTGGTTTGGACTGTCAAGAGAGTAATAAAAATGAATTAATACTATTAGTTTAGCTTGGTTCACTGTTTGGCTTTTTGTCTAATGACTATACTCTGGTGTGTTACAAAGTCAGAAATATGCAAATACGCAATTTTCTCAAAGTATGTAACTTCATTTTGTAAACATTTAATCAAAGTTGTTGACCTTTGACACAGTAGTTTGACTTTACAATTAAGGTCCTGCCTCTAGTAAGGTGATCTCAGGACCATTTCATATACAGCCACCTGTTATCACATGACTTAAATTTCTTTCTAAAGTCACATGACAACTGCATTATAAATGAAATTTATGTTGCAAAACGTTTTTTTCTTGTTTATCATATTAAAAAGTATATATATTTAATCTATTATTTAATTTGGATATTTGACCTTTAGTTTTTTGTTTACTTTATTATATCTAGAACAGTTTTTAAACGAAAACCACAGCATTCCACCAAGTTCAAAGTTTATGATTAATAAAGCTTTATTTGACTTCATCTGCTATAGAGATGCAATATAATTTTCTTTTTGTGGGTTTAATTGGAAGAGCTTGTGGTGCTGACACAGATGGTCAGGAGCTGTGTGTTATTTTTGGCAGAGGAGAACAAGTGTCAGAGCCAGGTTTTCTTTTTCCGATTGAGGAAACCAACTAAGCTCACACGTTCACTGTAAGCCCCCTGCTTACCATTTAGCACTGTCCTCTTATCAAAGATGGCCTTATAATTAGCAATATGTAATAAAAGCTAACAGATGTAAAGACACTTAAAAGTGTCCATTCAAGAACATGCACAGTGTATATGTTTTTGAATGTTTAGTTATCTTTATTCATGTAGCCTCCTGTAGATTCCAGCTGATCAGAACAGATGTCCAAAGCTAAACTGATGGTCTCGTGCAGCACTAGATATCAGGTGCACAGTCACTGTGTCAGGCAGGCCAGACCAAGCTGAGGCCATGGAAAGTCCCAGCAGGGCCAGGCTGTCAGCCAGTTCTGCCATGGCAATATCCCTTCTTTTCTATCCGTGTTTGGTTGTCATGGTAGAAAAAGCACTTGATTAAAAAAACAAAAACTATCTTCACTGTTAACCTTTGTCACTGACCAGTTACGGAACTTGAAGGTTTACAACACATACTGCAGTTCTCTTATTTTAACTGCAGATTTGAAAAGTGTGCTTTGGTAAAATGTTTGTTTTATGTCAAGAAAGAGATGATATCATAGGCCAGGTGATGGTGATGTCAAACACTTGTTCAAGTTTATGAAGCCAAAAATGCTTTTCAGATTTTGTTAGTTGGATAACTGTGACTGAATTGGATTTTCTGAAATAATGACTCAAATGATTAGTTCAAATCTTTTTTTAGTCAACCTGAAAACATTAGTCCAGAGTATTAAAACAGTTTTTGCTTGTTGTTGTCACTGATACCCACCCCTCTAGATTAACTTAGACTGCTGAAGCCTCATATTGGTTTTAAAGTTGTGAATATATTGCATATGCATAACGAGAACATAAAAGGAAAAATCCCACTCTCTGACATTTTATAGCCAAAAAATGTTGGACTGATTTTTTTTTTCTGTGACCAACGGTTTTAACATTATGTTTTCAACAGACAAAAAACAAGAAATACAGCAAACACCATTTACAAAACCTTAACAACAGTGATTAAAAAACAAAATAAAAAAATCATTAAGAAACATATAAATAAACAAAAAGAAATAATAGTGGACTGAAAAGAAAAGAAAAATAGATATTAAAAAGTACAGTGGATTTCATTCATGTTGAAGAAAATCCAAAATTGCAGCAAGCAAAGACTATTGCGATGATCATATGACTGCCACACTTGATTTAAGACAGACTGGAAAATGTGACATTTGTTATCCTTTAAAAGATAAAAGTTGTTTGTAAATAGTCCAGCACATTTGTTCGGAGATGAAACAATGATAATGAGATTATTATGTGCTGATTTTCTGTGTAGGACATGAATTGTTTCCAATTTTTATCCTATTAATAATTGAGATACAAATACACCCTTCAAACTGTAAGTAAGGATTATATCTCACAGTCATTGTGTAAAAGGAACTTAACAAAAAGTATGAACAGGGCAGACAACTTGTGGGAAACATTATGTAAGCGGATGGTGGATC
The DNA here is from genome assembly GCA_029814765.1 of Acanthurus leucopareius. NCBI lineage: Eukaryota > Metazoa > Chordata > Actinopteri > Acanthuriformes > Acanthuridae > Acanthurus > Acanthurus leucopareius. The sequence goes on from JAQMCX010000020.1 coordinate 6,490,317, forward strand.
AGATGATTTTAGATATAATTACACACACACAAAGAGGGCTGTGGGCCATGTGTGATCCCTGAGGAAAGCACTCCTCTTCCACTGGGGAAGCTGCTGTGGAGACACATGGAGCTGAGATCAGAGACAGTGACATCAGTGTGAATGATTTCATTCTGTAGACAAAGTTAGTTTGGCCCTGGAGAGGAAGAGAGGGAGAGCAGTGTTACCTTCTCACTTTACCCTCCCATCAGTGCCTCTGCTCACTCAGTGTTTCAGCCACTTGACAAAGGAGATCTAATTAATTGTCTCTGTGACAGCAGCCTGCTGCCAGGCCCCCAGCAGGGCCTTAAAATAAGTATGGACAGTATGACAATACAGCAGATTTTATTTGTATCTCGTGCCACACCTGTTTCTCTTAACATTAAAATGAATATTTAATCCTTTTAACAGCTACAGTCAGTGTTTTAAGTAACATACTTGAAATGCAATTTAGGTGTTGTTTAAATGAGAACAATATGCAGCTAAGCACAGTTGTGCCTGATCACAAGATAAAAACAAAATGGGGCCAATATATAACCTTCCGGCCAAAGGAGGCATAAACCTCAGCTAAGATTGATTAATACAATGAAAATGTCTTTACTCATTCCCAGCAGAGGAAATGCATTTGAATCCATTTAGGTGATCAGAAAATCACTTGTAAAGCATGACTAATCCCTTCTTGACCTTGATTGTGTTGAAGGAAAAAGCTTACTGTAAATCAATTCTCAGCACTTCTTTTGTTATGTTCTCCTGCAGTAACGCCCCAACAGGTCTGTGAGGCCAAATTACATATGATAAAGAAAAACAAAATATGAAGCAGTTTAATAAAAAGTGTAGATCTAAAAGTAGTATATAATTAACAGGCACTCTGTAAATTTAATCAACGAAAAGTTTATTGCATATTTTGAGAGTGTTCAGAGTGGGGTGTCCATTGGGTGGCAGTTACACAATGTTTTGCAACTGCAATGTTGAAAGCGCAAAGTTTTTTTTTTTGTTTTTCAGACCAAGAGTTTTCAGTCTAAGATATTCAGTCAAACCCACAAATATTCATTTATCAAAGTATTTGCAGATTTATTATTCTATTAATTGACTAATTTCAGCTGTATTTACTTCCATATCTGCCTAATAATTGTATCTACATAGGGGTCCCATTGGGGATTTAACTTAATTGTTTTCATTAGTGATTACTCTGTTGATGGGCTTCTGATTGATTTCCCAGAGCCCAAGGTGAAAAAGCAGCAGAGAATAAGTCTTGTAATATATTAAACTGCAGTCAAAATTATCAGGGTCGTAATTATTATTAAATCATTTGTGACATTGTTTTCATTTTTTCAGTATTAATCACCAAACTGTTTTTCAAGCTTAACATAATGTTTAACACCTGTCCTTCTGCAAACAGCTGGTGTACACACTTTTCAGTAGAGTATGAAAACCATCTTTCATGATGGCTTGCTAACTAAAAAGCTGATCTGAACTTTGTTGTAATAATATAATTCTAATTTGATAGAATTGTGTGCCTTTAATACATAATCTTTGTAAATTGTTGATAAAAATCTGTCTGCCACATTTCTTGTACAGGAGAGACAGTTGAAGAGCAGAGGAGGAAGATACAGACCATGAACATTGCACAGCCGTCAGCATATGTCATAGTGCAGCCATCAAAGGTAAGCTTGTTGAGGTTTTCAGGTAATGATGCAAAGTTTACCCTGTGTTATTGTCATCAGCATTGTGGATCTCAATAATTAGAGCAACCTTAGAAAGAAAACATCATGTCCTCAGAGCAGGAAACAGTCTGGGAGTCTCTTTTTTCTTCATATGCTGAGTGACTCAGCTTTGAGACCAATAGCTGTCGGCCTCTGTCCCAGCTGGCCTTTAAGAACTTTTGAGAACAATCTCAACTGCTGTGATGTTGACAGGTGCTGTGGGCCCAGGCTGAGCCAGTGTGCCAAAATTTGCCACTGCTATTCACCATGCTGACTTTAAAAATGAGATGAGACACAAGAAGGAGAACGAGAACTCTGTAGGTTTTTCTGTTTGGCATTACATTTACTTCAAGAACCTTTATACTCATTAACTACTTAGTTTCTATTTAGGGATTTTTTTAAAGACATTGTGATGTGTTTGTGTGTGTGTCTGTGCATGTGTGTGTTTGTTTTTGCATGTGCGTGTGTGTTTTCATGCATGTATTGTGTGTGTGTGTGCACACATTTGGTCCATATGGTATCCAAGAGCTACCTCATGTCACACACAGTGAGTGGCTCATCCCTCTAGTTTTAATCACATCGGGCAACAGGAAGTGCTGAGATGCAGCAACATTATAATCTTACTCCAAAGGTTCCATGTGAAACACACATAGACCCACACGCATTCATTAACGCACACAGATAAAACAGTGTTCTCAGTACATGACTATGGCAGTAACTAACAGTGGGGGATGATTATTCCACAAAAGAGGTTAAAAAAGGTTTTAAAAAATCCAATAAGTAAGCCTACTTCTGAAACCTATTAAGCTTAGCAGCAGCCTGTGCTTGTAACCAGAGTTGTCTAGCTGCTAAGAATGCTAACACTGTTGCCTTTTCAAAGTGTTTTTTGTAGAACGAGTATGTTATTTGAAGTCGCCTTTCCAAACAACCCGTATCCTGATCTGACACCCCTGTCAGCAGGACAGTGTTGATGTCAGTCACTAGCATAATGTCATGCTAGTTGTAGCCCACACTTGTGATCTCAAAAAACAAGACTCATCATCTTAATGGCTATGAGATATTTGGTCTGTTTAATGTAAGCATATTGTTTTGCATCAAAGAAAAAACTGACAGTTTATTTTTTCTTCAGAGAGCAGTCTCAAAGTTTACTTGCATAGGACTGCATGTATGTTGCACAGTGGTTTATTTAATTATGTGACAGGATTTTCCAGTAGCAGAAATAATCACAGTAACAAGTCCTTTATTCTGATACTGAAGTGAACTACCTTGTTCTCATTAAGAGTAACCTACCAGGATTTTTTACTTGTATTTAATTGGCCAGAGCAGTTTGTTACTGTATGATGCTTACTGCACTATGGCAAAATTTGAGCTAACATAGGAATGGGCTTTTATAGCACCTTGCTAAATTCAAATCCATTATCAAGTCCCCTTATTGACTCTGAACCCTTTCACATCTCTTAAAATTTTATTAGATTTAACATTTAACACTGCATTTGACTAAATGCTAAGATAAGTCCATCTCAATGATGCCAAATGAGCCTCTATTGGCTGAGAGGGTAGAAACACAACAATTTTAATGTTCACATTTTGTAGCTCCAACCTGGAAATCAGATAAGCAGCAGAATATATGACATGCTCATTTAATGTATCTGGCAGTTTTAACTAACCTGCCAACTACCATTAACCAAAAAGGGAAGATGAAGAACATTAAGCTCACATGACCCACACTATTTTCTTCTCTTTGAATTCAAACAAATGGATCCAAACTTAAGGGAACTTCTTGAAGCTTCCGTATTTTCATAATGCTCCAAAATAAAATTGATGGTGTTCTACACTTGAGTATTTTAGCTTCAGTTGTGTTTTGACTGCTTTTTGTCTGTGAGAGATTGTAACAACCAAACTCTGCAGTTTGCAGAAAAGGAAATGAAGCTGTCTTGGTTATCATGTACTCATAGGCTGACTTTAATGATATAATTCTATACACTTAACATTAAATAGCAGCATAGAATATGAGAAAAACAGAGTACAAAATAAATGTACTACAATTTGCTCACCAAATGTATATTGCAGTTTTACTGTACTAAAAGCCTATGTTTAGCCCCCCCCCCCCCAAAAAAAAGTCATGCAAATAGAAGATCTTCAAGCTTTTTTTAAAGCATACTTTGTTCTCATAAAGATATGTCTAAAATAGAGACAAAGGTCTTCCTGTTTTCCATAGTCATGTTGTCCTTACCACTTGCATCATAAACATTTCTAGTTTTGTTTTGTTCTTTGGTTCATAGAAACTGGAGTGTATAGCAGAAAACAAGACCGGGTACCCTGTTACTCCACCCTCCCTATGCTTGAATCCCGCAGGAAACCTCTGCCTCTTAATTGCAGAGGAATAAACATTTCCTGTAACATCTTCTCTGCATTTAGTGTCTCATTTGCCTTTAATTATAAGTTGAATCACAAAACAAAGACTGAAATCTGCCGCTCCAGATAAATTTCATATTCAGGCCTGCACTTTTCTGAGGGCTGTACATGTTACAAGAAAAGACTGATGTCACTATTTTTAAAAAAAAATGCTTAAGGCAAAAGCACTTTCTGTGCAATTCGTGTGTAAACCTCACCCACATTAGAAAAACTCAAAAAGCAACCCCAGTCTTAAAACAGCAACCTTTTTACATAAGAGTAAGAACATAATGTTGTTTCCCTTTTAACCAGTCAGCTTTGGCACCATTGTTTAAATTTTTGTTTTAATTCTTGAGGTTTCTTGCATATATCCCCCACTTTTACAGTGACTGCTAAATATTTTTTGTCCTTGTTCAGCCCACAGTTAACAGTTGTAGAGGCACAGCTGTCAAGTATAATAGTACAGACTACGCCTTTTCAACTTCCTTCCATAGGATGTCACAAACATGAAGGCTGTTGTCTGCGCTCTTAAAATACTCAAATTTTAACTTTTATGTCAGTTCTAACTTATATTAATGAAGCTTTGTTAGCACTCAAGCACAGTGCCAAAGCAAATAAGAAGATGAACATGTAAAAGAATGTCCATTGTACTTTAAACAAAACACTGAAAAATGTAACTATCAACAAACTAGAGCTTTAATAATGCTTAACTCCACATTGACAACAGCAGAATAAATGTATTTACAAGCTTGCATAGTGCCAGGATTTCAGTTTTGGGTGGGCCAAATTAAATTACATAAGTTCATAAGCTGTTGTTAACAAAAATGACATCACACCATTACTATGTGTGGTTTACAGTGAAGTTTGTTGCTCATGGTCTTTTAAAATAATTTAAATTTTTCTAAAATGTTTTCAGTGCTTACCAGTGACCACTCTTTCTCCGTGCCACTGTGGAACTGAAAGATGCACAAGCAGTATGGCTTTAAAATGCTGTTATAAGCTATATTTAAGCTACATCAATATCGATAAAGATAAATAAAAGCTAAATCCACCTTTACAGTGTTCCCCAAAGTCATGCTTTAGTCCCGCCATATCACAAGAGGCTAAATGTGTGGGCACTTTGTTTAATTTCTTAAATTGCTATACACACAGAATTTTTTTGTGTTTAATGGAGACTAAACAGCTTGAGAAAAGTGGCTCATTTTACAACAATAAAGCATCTACCTAACGAATATTGTTGGCAGCTTCACAAAACCATCGGGCCTGTAGTCTATGAGGAACATGGAAATAAACAAGCTTTAATTAACTCCAGGTAATTGGACACCGTGTCAGGTAATATGCCTTTCGTATTCACCACTACTTGCTTGAAAGAAAAGTTTACGATTGACATGTCAAAAAGTGGGCAGGCCCAGGCCTGCTGGGCCCACCCAGAGAAAGAGTGGTCACTGGTAAGCACTGAAAACATTTTAGAAAAATGAAAATAACGGCATGTCTGTTTCTGAGTCTGATGTTGCCGACAGAAGCCTTGACTGTCAAAAACTGTGCTTAGTAAAAAGAGGTAAACCCTGAGTTTTTTAAGTAATAACACTGTATCAACATAATTGATATGAGATGTGGATATGGAGATATGAGATTTCCAACCAACAGTGGTTCATTTAGAGTATTTTTTGTGTGATCACATTATCTTGGACAGTATTGTTGAAGTTGTTTGGTTACCTACCGTTTACAACACTGGAAGAAACTGTACATTTTAAAGAGGCACTATTCCTCTTGAGATGCACTCATCCAACTTTTCAATTGCAGTGTAAAATATGATTAGCTGCATGGGAGTAAATGGGATTGTGTTATATAAGAGAACATGAGAACAGGAATTGATGCGTTACTACAAAGTATTCACTAGTATCCACTATTCAGAGAACTGTAGTTTTTTAAATGTGTTAGGCTCTGAATTCAGTGATGGGCTGTGTCAAGCTTGTCAAGATTTGTTTCACTGCATCATATGAAGCGCTGGAGTAGCTGTGTCAAACAATAGGGCAGTCTCCAGTCTGCATGTCTCCAGTATGCTTGGACAAGATACTGAACCTCAAAATGTTCCTCATGGATGGAGCAGCCTTTGAGTGTATGAGTTTCTGATGAGCAGGTTGTCACTTTGAAGACAAGCAACCTGTCTTTGAATGGGTAAATGCTTACTTGTGTTGCACAGTGCTTTGGGTTGAAAGACTACAAAAGCACTTTATTTTTCAATTACCATTTACCATTTATGAGCAGGGTCACACTGTTAGACTGATAGTATTGCAATAATTGGTTAAAACCTAGAAGAGACCAAAATATTTCCTGAGTACATTCCATTTTGACCAAACTGGGGAAGTGACAAAAGACATTTGCTTTCTAAAAAGCTTTGATGTAAAAATTTTCAGGTTTTGTGGATCATCACTAATGTCCCAAGGTGTATTTCACAAAAGCAGTAAAAATGCTACTCTCACCTGCAAAAAATTTAAACAAATTGTGGATGATGGTTAATTAGCTTCTTTAAGAGCCTTTAAAGAAGAACCACTTTCAAAGGAGACTTGATTACCAAATGTAAATAATATCTTGATACGGCGAACTTACATAAAAAATGTGTCTTCTTTTCTTCACAGTCATCCTGTACCGCTCCAGCTCTGCCCACCAACACAAAGCACCCAACAGCTCTACCCACCACAGCGCCAATAGCAGACACATCAGCTGTGGAATCTGCTCCGACCATCCCAGATCTCCTTGGGGACATCCCCTTCACATTGGCTCCTCATGTCCTGGCTATGCAGGCAGGGTTCCCCTTCATACCAGATGTGCTGCTGTCTCGAGACATAAATTACAACCTAGCTAGTTTTCAGTATGACTTTACCTTAGAGAATTCTGTGCTTCATAATGCCTAGTCAGTTTAAATTTAAATACCAGGAGTGGCAGGGAAGTTCACCATTTGGGGAACTACAGCATATTGGAGAAGGAAATGTTATCCTATAGCATGACTAAAAAAATGAGAGCTCACTATGAAACTCGACATAAGTTGTAGAACCGAGAGACATTGAATTTCTGTTATTTGGTCCTTATCCATGTTCAACAACCCTGGTTACAGAAAAATTTTGGCACTGTGTAAAATGCAGATTAAAAATATAATTTTTAATAAACTATCTTGTGACAGTTGTTTTACAAAGTCTTCTTGAGCCCATCTTGGGACAATCAGTGGTTTACAAAGAACTTAACCTTGCTTCTTGTAGAGGACTGAGCCTTTTAAAGATGCCCCTTTCAGACCGAGTCACATCACCTGCTACCAATGTGGAATGTTTCATACAGGTGTTTGAGGTAAAAAATGAATGCTATGCATGATTAGAAAATTATTATATTCTTCTTTTTTAAGTCTTACACAGGGTCCCAACTTTTTTGAAATCAGGGTTGTACTTTCAACGTCGAGACTTTGAAGTTAAAACAGCTTTTTTTATTGGAGAAAGACAGAAAGATGCACACACTTTTTTTCTTTGTCGAGTTGCTGTTCATGTGAATGCGTTTAGGGCTCCTGCTGTTTACTTTTATTAAAGATACGGGCCTTGCTTATATTGGTTAAGACATCATGACTGTCATGTCCTTAGGCACACTACAAATACTGTGACAAAAAGTTTCTTAAAATGAAGTTGTCTAACAGTTAACAGGATAATTATGATTTATGACAACTTGGGTCTCTATCAGTTATGATACCATTGTGCTCTTTAAGAAGTTTGAGAATATAAGAACAGTTCTGAAGCAAGACACTTGTCAGCAATCTGTGACTGATAGTTTACAGTGGTGATGGACATTCTGAATAAAAAAATACTATGTGAATTAGTTTCCCTTCCAGATAAGTGTAACTAATGTAATTATCATAATAATACCTTGTGGGATCATCTGATTGCTAAAATGTCAAGTTCAGGATTTAGCCATGGGTCTCTTGACTACCTGTGATTCTTTATATGTCAGACTTCATTTTGCCTGATATCAGCAATGAACTTATAGAGTTCTGTATTTTTATTACAGATATAAATAAGATTTAAAGGCAAAAACACAAAAATAAAACTGAGTAAGCGTCTGTGGTCTTTGCTGTTAACTATCTTTTGCCTGTACCATTTCAGCTGGAAAGAAATGGTAATTTTTTCAGGTAATGTAAGGATGAAGCACCAGGATAATGAAGCAATAACTTTGATTAAAGCTTGTAATTGGACAAGAAATTGTCTACCTCTCACTGAGTTAAACCCATGTCCTTAAAAGAATCATCCGATGGAAAGTGCTAATTTATGTTGGATCTTTGGAATCATCTAATTATTTGCAAACTGCAGTGTATGTGTTTTTAAATAATGCAATGAAAATTTTAAATGTACAGTATAAGTATTTTTACTAACTACAGCTCTAATGTGAGAAATTAACAGGAAGACATAAGTAGCAAAAACACCTCTACCCATGATTAGTGACTTTTTAAAAAAACTGTTACTCCCCCACCAATCATCACCATGTTTGAACTTTGCTCTGTGAATGTGGCCTTTCTTTTGGTCCATTTTATTTTTCAACCAGCGTTAGTTTATTGTATTATTAATTTGGTCTGCATTTTCTGTTGTTTTTTGCTTTCTTGTATATATGGCATGCATTTTTCCTTAGAATGCACTCATGCCATTATTTATGACTTTACTCTTTACTGTTGCTCTTTTTAGTTCTACAGAACTTAGTTCAAGCCATGCCAATAAGTTCTGTACTCAGCGTAGATCTAAGAGTTTAAGCTGTATGTTTACTCGCTGAATTAAAACATTAAACTGTGTGGACAGAATAAGAGAACTACCTCTCTTAATTGACACTTTGAGGGCTGTGGCATTTCCAGTGTTGTGGGCTGGAATTTTGGAGTTTTATCGAGGGTAGCTTAACATCAGTTAAAAAATGTAAAGGTCAAGGGGATTCAAAATTTTGTACAGAACTAATATTTCTGTAGTATTTTCATTAATAGTCCTATAACAGGGTGATGACTATGACTTAACTCTGCTGTTATACTGTTAGAACAGGGTTAAGGTAGAACTAAGAAGTAACAGTTCTAATGTTATATCAAAGACTTCTGGGTATTGTGTTTCAAGTATCTCCACTACAGTTAGCATGCTAACCAGCTAGCCACTACCTGTCCTGTCATGAGCTTTATTGCCTTGTAAGCTCATTTTACATACCTGTCCCTATAATCTCACCCCACTCTGTCTTCATGCCTCTCTCATCCCTGTCTGCTGTGTCTTCCAAGTCTCTTAAGACAGAGTCCTAGGCAAACCGATGTAAATCGTTTTGGCATTTTTATCCCTGTCATCAAACTGGACTCTGTATGTCTCGAAGGCTGTTTTGGGTCACGGCGGGGAGGCGGGGAGGCTGCCAGCTGAAGTATAAACACCAAGCTTCGGAGCTCCAAGCTCCAGTTCCAGTTAGAGGGTTAGGGTTAGGGCCACTATCTGCACATTTAACTGAGCTCACAACCTAACAGCTAAAGATCAGCAAAAGCAAAAACAAAGAATAGACTGAGATGCAGTTAGGAGTCACTCCAGTGAAATGCTACACCCTATCATTTTTACACATTTCGGCTTTTACTGAAACCAACCTACTGCTAATTTACAAGAGGCGACATGAAGCAAATTTCATTTCCTTAATCTTTAAAAAAGATTTTTTTTTACCATTGCTTTGTTAGTATCCTGCCTCTGGTCATTTTGGTTATTATTTGAGATTTTTTTTTCTTAAATTTTAGAATTTATGGTGCTTTCATTAACCAAGTTGCAATCTCTGTAACAGTCTATTAGTCTTTTTCACCCTTGAAACCTTTGTCTCTGACCTTTGATCTACACATTAAATTAACTTATATAATTAATAGTATTAGGTGTTTTTTTTAGTTATTGTTTAAATATTGGTTACTGTACCTGAGTTAAAGTATGCATCTGTTGATGCTGGTAATGTGTTTTATTGTTTGTGACTATTGGTGAGAATATACTTTATGAATAAATAAGAAGAGTGTTGTTTAACGTATTACTGTTACTGCACATGAGAGGAAAGCTTTATCAATTGTTATGATCATACTGAATCATTTTGTTACCTTATTAGGATTAATTAGTGAAAATTATAATGTAAACTGGTAAGAAATATACATGTATTAGGTCACAATTTAAATTAAAGCGATAATTTTAGTGCTAAATGCAGCTAATTCAGTTTGTGATATAGTTATTGTACATTTCAAGCACTGTGTATCACAGATAAAATGCTGGGGAGTGCTTTTGAATCACATGATTTGGACTCAAGTCATACTCTTATGAAACTGATGCATTTAAGGGCTTGTTCATATCTGTGATCAACAAACAGATGTAACATTAAAAAAAAATATGCACGTATAATATACCGAGGCACAATGGAATCCCTTTTTTTTAAAAAAAAAGATTAAATACCAATTTTATGCAGCATTCATTATTTTTGCAAATTTACTCACTTTGGAGAAGGGAGTAGACTTACACAAAGCTCTGGACTTGGGCTTGACATTGGACTTGTTAGCCTTTACTTTGGACTTGGCTGTCTTGATTTGAGACTTGACTCTGGACTCGTTGCTCTTGAAACAGAACTTGGGATTCTATTGTCTTCATCCTGGTTTAGTTAACATTGACCTGTAACATGTTTGCAGCAATTTATGGCTTGCATCTCTTATTGTCAGAATTTTTCTTGACTTGGGACTTAGTTATCTTGATTTGAGACTAGACATGTTGGTCTTGATTTAGGATTAAGCTTGGGATTTACCTCTCTTGGGTTGTTGTTTCGTAGCACTGATTTAGATCTAATGGGTCTATTTTTGTCTTCAGTAGGAACTTGCCTACCTTTTTTGGGACTTGATGATCATGACTTAAAATTTTATGACTAAGCCTTAAGACTCAGACTTTCGAAACAACTTTATCCCACCTATGGAATGTGACTCCTCTCTGTGAACACTTTTTTTTTTAAAATTTAGAATAAATAAGGGTCAGAAAATTGTATCTGGTAATGTTATCATCTTTGGCTGGTAGACAGTTGATTTTTAATGATCCCTGTCTCTTCTAGTTTTGCTTTGGTTCATGGTAATGTTAAAAGAATATTAATAAACTGGATTACATTTTGTGGGTGACGATCCGTTTGAAAGTTTTGTTCTGTATAAAACTATAATCTTTAATATGGTGTCAGAAAAAAACAAATGATGTCATAAAAGGTTTAGTTAATATTCTAATAAATGATTTTAAAAAAAAGTCAATTGGTTTTCTATACACTTCATACGCCGCCTTTTTTATACTATAAACTTTAATGCCTTCTTGTTCTTAAATGCACATCATAGATGTGCTATGTAAAAATACATCTCAAAGCTCCTGACCAGCGGTCACCAGCCGATAACGGATCCTAAAATCCCTTCTGGTTTTTTCCACACCTCCAATAAGCCAACTACCTAGGAAAAAGTCCAACACCAATCAGAAAGTAGCTCTAGTGATTTGCTCCCACCCACAGTCCAACCTCTTTCGTCCGTAGTTGTTATAATTGACAACTGCTGTCTTGGAAACTGTGGTGGGGCAGTCAGAAGTCGCGAGAAAGACGCTAATGGCGAACTTTACGTTGTAACATGGTAATGATTTTTTGGTAATAAGCTAACAGTACAGCGTTTTCTTGGTATTTGTACTCTGACACGGAATAGAGGGTTAGCTTTGCAGTTAAAACTACATGAGACTGGATTCGTGAATTAACTTAAGAAACTTCGTTAGGTGACTCATTTTGGTCAACACTGACAGCGTATATGTTGTTCCCTTATAAACAAACGCATGAAGTTAGGACTTGAGCTATTAAACATGACTTTGTACTTTTACTACCCACATTGTTGCATAAACAACTTTATCTACTGAGCGTGACTGATTATGTCAGCATCAACATCAGAGACCAGCTCATCGCAGCAGCGGGTTAAACACAGTAGCTCCCCAACAGCCTCTTGCTCTTCCTGTATCAATAGCACGACCACGGTCCGGTTGCAGCCTACCCGCGCCACGGTGCCGTACCAGCGTTTGCGTGGAAATCAGCACAGCCCAACCCGCTCAGTTTCCTCCTCCTTTTCAGTAGCCAGGAGCAATACAGGACCGACGACGTCCCGTTGCTCCAGTCCCGCCAACCCGGGTGGAAGCGGCTTGGACGGTAGGCTGGTCCCCAGGCAGACACTCTCACCGCCGGATAGCAGGAGCTCAGTAGACGACTTTTCCCTTTCGCCTGCTTACAGAGGTAATATTGTCCTTTAAAGAAAATGAAGTGTATCTGTAATGCAACCCATCATCGTTCATATAGCTCGGTGCTAACTTGTGCTAAATGTCCTTCTGTCTATAAGGAGCAACCGTCACGCCAAACTAGCTTAAAACATCTGACAGTTAAAGGGTTTCGGTGATGTATGAACACAAAAGGGACATTTACAATTAAAAACAACACTTCGACCAAAAAATCTATATGCTGCTTTTATTTTCGGCTGACGTGTAGTCTGTCAAAGGACATTAAACTTAAATTTAATCTCAGGTTTATTAATTTTACCCATCATTCGCCATGAGGCGCCACGTTGTTTTGGTGAGAAGAGCTATTGAAAATAATAGGCGAAGCAGCTAGAAATATTACATTTAAATTCAAATGAGCGCAGGTTTGTCAATAAGACGTTCGCCGAATTGTAAAGCGGGGTGCTGTTATTCCGACAAAAGCTATCAGATCATTTCAAAGCCTATTTAAATTTCCAAATAAGCCTTAACACCTAAAATTGTCAGGTTTCCCATAGCGAAATTATTTTAGCGAGCAGCTCAGTGTAACTACGATTGAACTAACGTTAACGTTGCCCATTTCGGGGCGAGATGCTAGGCTAGTGGGCTAGCTTTCTAAATGGGTCATTATACATTAGCGAACTAATGTTTGACATATTAGATACAGAGAAGATACATATATTTGCTCAAATTCAGCAGCAGTTCCCACATCCATGTTCTAATATGTACCGTATCAATAAGATTTTAGCACACCACAGTTTATGCTGCTTCGGTGTATTATTCCAGTGGGGTGCAATAACGATTTAAACGCAATAATATGATATATGCCAACGCAGTTGTTATTACGTTATGTTGGCATTATCCTTGCTATGGTAAGGTAAATATGTCAGGATGTGGATGCCTATGTAGTGATGATGCAGCTACTTTGTCGAATATAAACAGGGCTCAATGATCTGCATGATATGGATGATTAGCCAAATTTTCAAAATTTGCTGTGCACACTGAAATCTCATTAATTCGATACATTGTGGTTGTTTACCATCATTGGAAAAAAAGGTCGTCAGCTGGTAGGTCTGTGGCTTCTATGGCAACATTTGGGCCTAGCAGTCTGTGAGACATAAACAGAGCCCTCTGAGCAAGCAGGCCAGCCTCTGCAACTACATGCATACATATGAAAATACTCCTTGGCAAACATGAACAAATAAGAATATATATCTGTCGACAAAGAGAAATGTAGTTTCCTTTCAAATGCACTAAATTATCTGTAGTGTTGCCACGCCAATAGTCGGCGTGTGTCATTGCTATTACATGGTTACAGCATATCATTTTGAGGTGTTGTGAACTCTAATGCTTTAGATCTGTTTCAGATTAAGATATTACAGGCTATTATATGCATGACTTTGCATCTGTCCACTCTTAGATGTCAGTGTTGGTAGTGGTGGTGTGTCTAGGGAATTTTGATCAGGGTGACATACATCAAGCCAGGGTGGCACTGAGCATGGTGTTTTGAACTCTTGCCAGCAACTAATAAACACACAGTGACAGCCGACTTTCATTCTGCTGACCTTTAGTAAACAATGACCGTGGTTATGTAAACGTGTCAGAAAGCTATGTCACTTTCTTACATAGATAGATAGATAGATAGATAGACAAAATAACCTACATCTTATTTTTTCATTACATTATGGTTGCCACTGTCATTTGGTCTGTTTAGATCTATGTAGATATCGTTGTGGTCATTAGTAGCTTCACAGATTTTTAAGGTCAATACAAAATCTAATGCTGCAATAATCAATACTTATACATTTTTAGACGATCAAATGACTATGTGCAATGTAAAAGGTGTCCCTAATATGTGGTTACAGACTAACTTTTTCATTGGTTGTAATGAAAATTTATGGATCAGCAATTTGGAGAAATAACAATATAGTGCTTTATTTTAAAGGGAAAAACTCAAAATGAAGTTATGTTTCAATAGGAGGTAAATTCCTTTAACTAATAAGGGGGACTGTAGCACCTCCTTTAGGAGGATATTATATATAAAAATAATTATTAAACCCATCAGTTCATATGGAAAAGCTTAAACATATTCCTATTAACTATATTGTTTTTCTAGGGTTGAAGATCTTCGCAAATCTTTTTTTTTTGGGGGGGGGGGATCTTGATCAGATTCAAATCCATTTTCATTTCAAAACAATTCCGGATTCAAAACCAATTCTTGATTGAATGAATAGATAGGGGGGCACTGTTTCCTGTTTCTTGCTTCAGTATACTGTGTGCCAAACCATTCACTGGTGTCCTCAGTCCACTCGAATATAAATGCCAACTGGTATTTAAGATGTGTGATCCCCGTTTTTTATTTTTATATTATTAACAGCTTTATTTAATGAGTAAATTAAGTTGAGACTGTCTTGCTGTTTACTGCTTTTAGTAGGATAACAAAATGATACAGAGAGGGTCATTGTGTTACTAACATTATGTTTCTAGCAGTGAAGAGCAGCCCCTCTGCTGTACCTTTAGCTCTGGGAAGAGCCACCATTGTACAAATGCTGAGTGGGTGAAAGGTTTTTGATGTGGAACAGACATAGAGTGCAGAGTTATTTTCCTCACCTCAGAGATAGTTAAAGTTGTTTAATGCCGCCACGTATGTTGGTCGGCCACTCTTCTTTGTTTCAACCAATCAAATGTCTGTCCGATACTGTACCTTGGTTATGGTTTAGAAAGTTTGTAATAGAGATAGACCAATATGTTTTTTTTCAGCGCCCATACCGATACCAATTATTAGTGGTCAAGGAGGCCGATAACCGATATTTGGGGCCGATATTCATTTGCAGTAAAAGTGAAAATATTGGCGTCAAAATTTT